>JAPKLX010000006.1:4749204-5018768 GCA_026898415.1 Leonotis leonurus
TAGAATGAGTCAAACCATCAGTTGGTTCTAAACAAACCACAGATGTACTATCACTAACCAAAGATTTTTCAAATTCAAGCACGTCAACATTCACAAATTTCAACCCAACCGAACCAATAATCATATACATATTCCCAAAATCTGATTCTGACTTCAAACAACATCGATCATGCCCATCCATTCTGTAAAAAAACGAAACCGAACCAACGTTGATATCACACCAATTCGATAAAACAGCGGAAATCAAATCATTGAAACTTGAAACTTGTGAATTGTTGACAACCAACGTCTCCTCTCTATACTTAATCAACAATAAGAAACTGCAATCCATTAGGAAACAAAAATTCGGAATAAGGAAGAACCGACGATAAAAACACAGAAACCGTCGAAACAAAAAAACGAAAATTAGAACAGAAAAAATAGGCAATTGAATCTGAAAAATGTAGTAACAATCAACCCAGCATCAAACGATCAAATATAGAAGAAGAAATCTGAGAAAAAAAGGAATAATGGACGGCGAATCATGCAAAATTTCATTCGCAGATGATTTTCTGCAACCGTTATTGATATTTCCATAAATAAAAAAATAAAAAATATAATTAATACACTAAGGTTAAAAACGTGAAATCATATCAATATTTTGGGTTTAATTGAACAAAAGTGCATTAGAATGGACCTACTTGACAATGAGAAAAAATGGTGGTTTTTTTTTACTACAAGTTCACCCAGGTGGACCTTAGAGACATTAATCCTATTATATAAGGGCTTATTCAGTCAGCCCATTAATAAAAACTTATAGTTTCTCAGTTCTACTACTGACCACTTTTAGTGGGTGTATAGCAAACCTTTTCTTTGAGAATAGTATAGCAAACTTAACAAGGCCTAATTCGACATTTTGAATTAGGGTTTTGCTGATTGGATTGTATCGACAGAACTCCTCATCAGCTCTTAGAATAATCTCTCCCATCCGTCTCTCTCGCGCAATAGATCATGGCAAACAGTGCGTATACACCTCTCTTACTTTTGCTGTTTATCAAGTTTTATTTGGATTATAATGAAGTACGAATTTTGATGGTTCCGTTACTATGCAGCTGCGACGAGATCTTTTTTGCAAGTGGCGGCAACAGAGGAGGTGACACCGCCGCTCAGAGTCGTCCAAATCGAAGGACTGGTAGGTTAATTTATTGGAAAATCTGATTCTCATGTAATAGTACAATATAGCCCAATTTCTGCTATTTCATTTGGGGTTTATTTTAGGCATTTACTTTAGTTCTACAACAGTTTTATGTGTGGGGGTGAGACATTGAGGCTGCCGTAGGCCTTGTTGGGTAGCTATTGGTGAATTGTAGCAAATTTAGATCAATTTATCATCCTGGTCACCTGTATGATTTTTGTGTTCCTGGACAAAAAGCTACAGCGTTGAAATTACTAATTAGTAAATGAAATTTGAACGTTTCAATCACTTACAAGATTGATTGCAATTTAAAGGTTGCCTATTTTTGAATTACTTGACCGTTTGTTACCATCATTCATGTTACAGGTTATTTTGAAGATAATCAAGCATTGCAAGGAGTTCTCACCGGCTCTGGTTACTGGGCAGCTTCTTGGTTTGGATGTTGGCAGTGTTCTCGAAGTCACCAATTGCTTCCCGTTCCCGGTGGGCATCTTGCTTCAGCTGATCAATCATATCCATAAAAGAAATGCATTGTCAATGTTCTTATTATCCCTGCTTATAATGCTGCAGATTCGCGAGGAAGATGAAGAGGTTGAAGCCGAAGGCGCTAATTATCAGCTTGAGATGATGAGATGCTTAAGGGAGGTTAATGTCGACAACAACACTGTTGGGTGGTAAGTGTTCTTGCTCAAGTCCAAAACATCCTTGGTCCTACTTAACAGAAGTACGTCTGCTCTCTATCTTTCCCCACAACACACAAAACAATTTTAGTCAGGTATGGATAAAGAGTTCCACTGCTGTCCCCGAAGTATGGCTTATTAAGTTGTTGCTGATTTGCATCGATTTAGTCTGTTCTTGTATCGATTTTCAATGTCTCCCAGCTTAATGAGAGGAATACTAATGCTATTTCTAATGAAACATACATGTTAAACATAAAATGTTATCAAATGCTGTTTTCCTTACAATCTCATGTGATCATCCTTCCAGGTACCAGTCAACTTTGTTTGGCTCTTTCCAGACAGTGGAACTGATAGAGACTTTTATGAATTACCAGGTAGTATATTACTTAATGCTACATTTGATAATTTGGAAGATATAATCTGCTTAGTTTATATATATTTTTTGCTTTTATGTTTAATTCAAGTGGGATGTCCATTCTTATGTTTAGGAGTTTCTGAGTCCTTATTTTGAAGTGTTACAAGAGGCTTATAACTATAGCTGCATATTTGAGGATTGATAAACTAATTCTGAATCAATAGTACAAGACTTGTGCAAAACAAACCAGGAAGCTACAACCTATTTAGCTGCTTAAAGAATAAGAAACGTTGACACTGGGACTCTACATTATCTTGCTCTACTTGGTCTGATTATAATTATTGTTTAACACACAACCTAATATTTCTACAATAATATGCACGGTTGCTTCTCAAAGTCTATGGTGATAGTTTTTTGCTTCACTTGTATAAATTTTGTTGTTATTTTTGTGACAGGAAAATATAAGACGATGTGTATGCATCATTTATGATCCTTCAAGATCAAATCAAGGTGTCCTAGCTTTGAAGGCATTGAAGCTTTCTGATTCTTTCATGGAGCTTTACCGCACAAGTAACTTCAAAGGGGATAAGTATGTTTATTCCTTTTTTTTATCATGTCCTTCATAAATTTTTTGATATTAATCCTTTTGATAAATTCAAAAGTTCACAAACTTGTATCTGAAGTCTGCTTTCCTATCAGGTTAAGGGAGAAAAATCTTTCTTTTGTGGATATTTTTGAAGAGATTCCCGTAAGCATTCTGATGAATTCAACTCACGAATTGTTTATTCATTTTCGGTTTGGTTTTTTAGTAATTCCTGATATAAAAACAATATTATATTCTGTATTTCATGCATAACATTGCCTAGTTCATGGAATTGAGAGCCTTGCATTTTGGTTGCTGGATTTTAACTACTTTTATTTCAAGTTCAAGCAGCTAACAATCAATATGACTATTTACTCATCTATTTGTTTGACAGATTAAAGTTTCAAACTCCGCATTAATAAGCGCATTTATGACTGAACTTGAGGCAGATACTCCAGTCACCCAGGTAATAAAGATTCCATACAGTGGTCCTACATTGCTGCTGTGAAGTAACAATCAAATTTTATTCTTTTGTGTAGTGTGATTACGATAGGTTGCAATTATCAACCAGTCCACTTTTAGAGCGAAATGTTGAGTTTCTGATTGAATGCATGGATGACTTGTCAATGGAACAACAAAAGGTCAGTAACAATACTTGCTTGCATATAGTTCGACATGCATGGTTAATGACATGGTACGACCTTTCCTCTCCAGTTTCAATTCTACTACAGAAATCTATCTCGTCAAGAAGCTCAGAAGCAGGCCTGGCTTCAGAAAAGAAGGTAATGTTATGATCTGGTGTATGATTTTTTTTGGTTGTTTGGAAGGTGGTTGGCTCGTAAATGTATAATCTGTTTTCTTCCTAATAGGGCTGAAAACGCAGCACGCAAGAATGCAGGGGAAGAGCCATTGCCCGAGGAGGATCCCACAAACCCTCTGTTCAAGCCAATCCCCGAGCCATCAAGATTGGATAGTTTCCTGATAACCAATCAAATTGCAAACTTTTGCAACCAAATAAATGGGTAATTATTACAGTTACTGCAATTTTCTTACGGTTTGCTGTATCTTGAATGCTCTACTGGTATCTTTAACCAGGAAATCCATTTTTGTGGATTGCTGTTTTGCCTTATATAACTCTTTTACTTTATATATCTGTGTGACATTTTCTGTTACATTCATTTCTCCTCCATGAATAACATACAATTTGCATTTATGGTTGAAAATTGTAGAACCTTTTAAACTTAGTAAAATATGTGTTTGTTCGGAAGCCTTGAGATAGGTATCACTAGAACATCTGTGTAAAACCTCGTAGTCCACAGGATGTCCCTTCTAGAAAGAGCAAGGATTTGCTGTTTTATTTCTATTTATACACTTTTTGTTTCGAGCGCAGTAAATAAAACAATTTCCTATCTTTGAAATCGGATAAACTATCGTTCACAATATGTTTAGTGTTTGAATACGCCACATTTGACCCATTCTAATTATGTTAATTGTATCGGTTGCAGAGTGGCTGGACAGAGCTTTAGCAGACTGTATCTGATGAAGGCTATTCACGAAAAGTAAACAAAAGCGCACCCCACTCACTCGTTGCGCTCTTCTATAGCCATTCATGTATTTTGTTTTTATGGAATGGCGTTGTCCACACTGCACACCATCATCTCCTCGTGTATTTTAGTTACTGCAATTTTGCTACTGAAGAGTTCATATGCAGGCAGCAGCATTAGGTTTTACTTTTGGGCAATTTTCTTTTTTTAAATGATGGATTTGATTTGCCCCTAAAATGATAAAATTGCAATCTTCTATTATGATCTTTTTGCATTTGACCATTTCTAGTACTCTTGCACGAGGTGATGATAGTAATAGACTACTGTAAAAACGGCAATTAGAAAATAGGATGACCATACATTCATTCAGCAACTTAACAAAGGGAATTTTTCGAACACACTGAAAAGTGTCAAAGAACAGTTGCATAATAAGTAGTATAGAATTTAAGTGAGGAGGGTGTTACAATTTATATATTGAGTCAGGAATTTTTTATCAAATCGATGTGTGACCTTACACATGTGAATTAAGATCCCTATATAGACGAATTAAGAAGATTACCATATAGACTTATCGTGACCTGCTCCTTTACACACGTGAATTAAGAAGATCCCCATATAGATGGATTAAGAAGATTACCGTATAGACATCATATAGAATTTAGCCCTTTATTCACCCCTTAAAAGACCTTGTAAGATGGTAGAGTGGTCCAATTTATAGAATTTAGCCCTTTAATTCACCCCTTAAAAGGTCTTGTAAGATGGTAGAGTGCTCCAATTTATATATTGAATGAGAAACTTTTTAGGACAATTTCATGGGTGTCTTCTATGAGTAGACAAAAAACTAAAAACGAAAACATCCAAAAAATTGCCTTTGAGATAGAAATACTTCCTCAGCATCCCCTCTCTTGTAAAACCAGCCTTCTCCAGCACTCTCTGCGACCCCTTATTCTCTACAGCTGTAAAAGCCTGCACCCTCACCACCTCATCAAAATCCCTCAAAATTATCGGAATCGCCGTTTTCAGAGCTATGGTAGCAATCCCTTGCCCCCAATACTCCACTGCTAATGCATACCCCAAGTCGCCTCGATGCGCGTCGTCACCAGTCCCCGGTCTGAATGCGACGAAGCCGACGCAACGGCCATCGATGCACACTGATCGTTGCCACGGGTGAGGTATGCAGTGCTGCTGGATGAAGTTGAAGGCCTCCTCTTTGGATGTCATAGAATTCCATCTCCCTGAGCTTGTTACTCGATCATCGCCCGCCCACAACAGCACGTCTTCGGCGTCGGAGAGTTTGAATTCTCGCAGAGTGATACGGGAGGGATCCATCGATTGGTGTTGGTGATGTTATTGATGTGTCTGACTTTGTACCCTTTGAACATTATTATTGAGAGGTTTGGGTGCAGAGTTGTAGTTATTGATGTAGTTGACTTGTCTCTATCTGTTTAATAATGGAAGATTAAATAAAAGATGTTGTATCTGTCTTTCTATTCTTTGATTACATAATTTATTTATTTATATAAATACAATTAATCGTAATCAGTGGATAACAACGCTGTTTGTCCACGTCAGCAAACGCCTGCAGCCTTACTGGTGGCGCCAACCATTTTACCACGTCAGCAAACGCTGTTTGTACAACAATGAATAAAAAAGAATAATGACCATTTCTGCCATTATTCTTTTTCATTCATGCCATTATTCATTTTTATTCATTGTTGTACAAACATTTTAGTTTTTCATCAAGTTACCTAAAAGGGAATTTCCATACATTTTGAGAACACACAAGGCGTTCTTTCTTCACAAACATGTTGACAATAACTTTACATCTCAACATATATAGGATATAGCCTACAGCGGCAAAATTATCATAGAACAAAAAGAAACAATCTTTGTAACTGGTTCTACATCTCTAGCACGGCCGTTCTTCCTAAGTCTCTATCGTGGCTGAGATAGCAGTAGCGCGGTCACACAAGGGAATCGAGATATCCGTAGTTGTGTCTTCTATTAAATTGTAGCAAGCTTGCATAGGTCCTGTCCCAGATTCCTATGTAGATGGACTCATCATCTGAACTCATCGATAAACCGGTTATCTCCCCAAAGAAGTCCAACTCTTGCCGTCGCTCAAAGTTTTCTGCAGTGCTGTATATGTGCACGAAATCGGCTGGTTCAGCCATCACCAGAAACTGCCCGTCTGTTGAGAAACGTATAGATCTGATGGCGCCCATGTTGCCCTCGAGAATCACAGCTGGAGAAGCGAGGTTTCTTACATCCCACACCCTACACGTCTTATCTTGATTCCCGGTGGCAAACAGCCTCCCATCCGGGTGCCATGCAGAGGCGAACGAGTAGTCCAAATGTCCGCCTACAGATGCCACTGTCTGATAGAAAACAAACATACACGATATGAGGTTTTTAGTCTTGCTCCGTCACATCCAAACAAACTGTAAAACATGATGTTGTGAGATCCAGTTGCTATAAGACTTACCCTCCCATTTCGGGCATCTACAAGTAATCCTTCGCAATCATCTCCAACAACAGTGAGAAGCTTTCCATCAGGGCTCATCGATGTATGCTGCATTAGAGTACCATTTCATCAAGAAGCTCCAAATATACATTGCCTAATGCAGATTCCATGTATAATTCCTCATACATTCTGATGCATTTATAGCACCTATAGCAAATTTTCCTACAAATGATCTACAGCATTTCGAGATAATCTAAATCATAGCATCCACAGATCCTCTTGGTCAGAAGGAAAATGATCAGCAATCAAGAACATCTTCACAAGCACAGTTTACAAGATACTAGAACATCGATTTCCTATTTGGGTTGAACACAATGCTATCAAATGCTAAGGTTTCACAGAGTGTTTGTGACATGTTCAGGGAGGTAGATGAAATAGAGCCAAACGAACTCATCTGACAATAGAACAGAAAGTGAACACAAAATAAATGCATAGCATGAAAATAAACTGACATTGACTGCCCAAGGGAAGTGGAAATGGTTAAGGAGCTGATATCTCTCCATGTCATATTCTCTTACACCGCAATCATTATGGCACGTCATGAAATGTAATCCACTGCAAGATAACCAACAATTCAAATCAGTATGCGGGACTATAACCAAGTACAAAAGCAAATAACAATGCACAACCTGGGGCTGTCATATATATCGATTGCATTAATGATAGCATTCTCGTTATGTGTAGTCCTCGTGCAAAAGCTTACACCTGATTTATCCAAGTTCTACAAGATCAAAAAGATAATAGTTAACCATTAAAACAGTTCAAGTATGACAGCGAAGTTGACGCAAATAAGATAAAACCATTTCAGGGGTACTTGGACAAAGAAAATAGCTATACAAGAGATCCTATTAAAAGAAAGCAAATGCTTTATCCTGGGGTTTTATAAATCTCTGTGTATAATAACTTGCAGAATTGTCATTCTTTGCTTAGAAAAATTGCATTCCCTCCGTCCCCTAAAAGCGGCCAAAATGGATTAAGCATGGAGATTAACTGATTAAGAAAGTAAAATTTTGTGCTTTAAACAAGTGAAAGATGGTACTTTAAAGGCAAATTTTATTCTGTTCCTGGGAATGTGGCCACTTTTAGTTACCCAATAAGGAAATGTGGCCCCTTTTAGCTACCCAATAAGGAAATGTGGCCACTTTTAGCTACCCAATAAGGAAATGTGGCCACTTTTAGCAGGCGGAAGGATTAATACTCAGACCTTCGTGCTTTATACAGTCAACTTAATTGGCCGGCTGGTCCAGACAATTTTTGGCATCAATTTGAAGAGACTTGTGCAATTTCTAAATGAAGCAGGGACTGAGAATGTGTATGCAGATCTCTTAAAACTAAGAATTGATAAAAAGCGATTCCCAATTTCTACTGGATTTACTTACCTTGCAGATAAGCTCTCCATGGAATCCACCAGCCACCAGAAAACGATCTTTCACAGCTAGTGTGCTCAACTGTGTTCGTGTAAAGCCTTCCAACAACGTCCCTGGATATCTCTACATGGATAATTGAAGGAAATATTGGTGAAAAAGAATAACGAACAGGTGTAAGATGGATCTATGCAAATATACATAACAATGTCTAAATACAGCAAGCATCAAGTGGAAAATAAATATAGCACTGGGGAACAGAAAGTAACATGTTTATATTCAGTACCTCTGTTGGTACAATATTCCCAGAGAAGTTGAGTACTTCGGTCAAGTTCTGGAGTATTGATGACCAGTGCATAACCGAATAGTTTGAAACCAGATAAACATCATGTTTTGACGTTGCCCAGACCAAGTTCCTCAACTGTAGATTACATTATTTCAGCAATAAGCACATTGTACATAGTTTGTGCATTATTACGCCCAGTAAAATGCACAAGAAACATCAAGCAAGACTATTTTTGCTAAAGATTAACAGTGTCATTGTCCTGCTAAAGATTCGAAATGTCGCTATATTTTAGCTAAAGTTTCATATACAGTGAGTAATTATCACCAGAGAACAAACTCCAATTTCCAACCTTCTCGAAATCACTGATGCATACACGAATGTAGATGCTTAATTTGATTTTCAATGGTGCATGGTTATAGAAAAGTGCACAGAGTAAAATAAGGCCATTGCTTCAATTTTCAACATTCCCATGACTATGAAGGAGGATCTACAGAGATAGTTTATCAACATTTGTCAGGGTTTGAATCCTCAAAATTCTGAGGTCAATGTGTAAGTATAACAGAAAACACTGGGAGCTCATAAATAATTAACAAGAAAAAAACGAAACTCCAGAGTGGTATATTAATTCTCATGTCACAGAGTGCTGATAAATTCCAAAACAGAAAATTAACAGGAGGTGTTGTAGAAAGTCCGGAAACAATTAGGTAGGGAAGAAATACGAGCTCCTGGTGGTACAAAAATATTTAGGTAATCTTTATGGGGCTTAGTCCAAATACAAAAAGATTAATTAAATAATGATACTATATATTATTAGGTCATATCAAAAAAGGATCATAGGGAGTTAGCTAATTTCAACACATGTATGTTTAAAATATATTCATATTCTCTAGTAAGCTCACATGTATGCACTTGATTGCATGGAAACTAACAATGTTCAAGCTACTCAATCGATTTTGTACCTGAGAAACTCAAAAAACAGTGACCTTGGCTAAAGAACCGACAGCCTCAGTACAAACAAGTAAGGATACTAGTATCCAACTAAGATACTAAATTATGGTAGATTTCATTCTTTACATCCAAAATCACCCAACAAATTTTTTTTATGTTAATTCTTGAGCATAATTTTGGCCTTTTAGGAGCTAGTCAAACAACTGAACATTGGAACATGAAAGAGAGACGCACCTGAAAATGCAGGATTGTAGGCTTGACCAGTCTTGTATTATGGAAGAAGTCAAAGTAGCTACCTTCTTTTTCCGTTGTCTTGCTCCTCTACAACCATAATAAACAGGTTACCAACATGGAATCAAAGCTAATCCACAAACTGGAGGACAAAAAAAAGTCCAATTCTCACCTTATCAGCAACTTCCACATGTGAAGGCAAATTTTCATAATTCCTGTATTGTTCGAGACGAGTCAATCGATAGCATCCTCTTGTTATATTTAATCTATCCCATGGAATACCCTGTATATCTTTTCCTTCCCTTGCTTGTGAAGAAGACGTGTCTGTTACTTTCATCATCTGTTTAAACCAAATTCAGACAAGGCATAATCAAGGCCACAAAATCACCCGGTTAGAACACACTCACAAATGCTTGCCAGCTATACACCCGTGAATAGAAGAAAAAAAATCTGCACCAACAGACATCCAAGAATATAACTAACCATCTCATACTCATCAAGATTAGCATCATCAGCTGTATGGTATTCCTCATCAATTCCATCCATACTATCTGCCGTGTCATCGTCCTCCAACATGTAGTATCGTTGATCAACCCCATCGTCCGACATCACTTACTTCTTCTGGACTAATATTGTTATAAGAAGACTCCAAACTTCAGCAATCAATTCATCAATCGCCATAAAAATTGCAACAAAGGGAATGTAGATAATTCACAATAGAAACTTTCCGCAATTAAGGGCAATACAAGAATAACTTCAGCTGCTACACTGAAAATAAAGACCGAATTTTTCACGAACCAATTCATAAAGAGGGCACATAAAACATAATAGATACTCCATACCCAATATAGAGTATCACTCATGTACTTGTCCAAAAGCCAAATAAATAACCTTCATTTATACTTAAAAACAAGAATAGCTCCACTAATTGAACAAGAAATAACAAGAAGTTATAGCTTCAAGGTGGCTTCGCCTAAAATCAGCCAGAAACAAGGGAAGAGCGAAAAAGCACGAAAGCTTAGACAAGTAGAGATTGCGTGTGTAAGAACTTTCACCTACCTCAGAAGCGGAAAAAGGGCAGGTGGGTCGCGCTGAAATCGAAGGCAGTAATAACAGAGCTGGCAGAAGAGTTGCAGGAATGGTAATATGAAGGAGAAATTGTATATAGTACTTGTTAGTAGTATGCCTGTTTACTGTAAAATTAGTGAACGCAACGCAAGTATAAGAAGCTAGTAGGAAGGTAGATAGACAGAGAGAAGGTTGCCGACTTGGTGTTGGCGGTGGGTGTGTGTTGAGTCATGAGTGAGAGAGAGTGAATCGGAATAGGAAGTTGCATGCGTAAAATTTTTCGACTGGATTGCATCTATCTATGGGAATAAATGGGGTATTGTTTTGTGGTGTGGGCTCCACCTTTAATTTTCTATTCTTTTTCTTTCTTCATTTTATATTTGTTATTTAATCTATCTTTCTCTTTCATTCACACATGAACATGATAATAAAAGTAATAACACATGAAAAGTGTCTTCACAACATTAAACAGCTGCACTGCACTGCACACATAATTAGAAACTCTATCTTCTCTTATTTGCTAAAATTATATGGCTTAGTCAGACCACCATTAACTTTGTCAAAACCTGCTTATTTTTATTTCATAAACAAAAATAAGCACATTTGCTACTAGCTTGTAACCAACATGCATGCAGCATTTAGAAGACAAAATAATTGTTGAATTGGTAGTATTGATATTGAGTGAGTAAGCACTACACAATCGAGCCACGTTACTTTTCTCATTTCCGGAAAAGTTTGAAATCTAAAAATAGAATATGGATTCTCTAAACAAGTTATGGAACTATGTAGCGTGGAACTGCTCTACAAATCTTCATACGGTTATTTATATTTAAAGAAAGACTACAATTAGCAATTAACGTAAAAAATAATTACAAAATACACTAGCTACTTTTTTTACTCAATCACAACAAAAACATTTATTTAGAAAATCAGTACTGTAACCTAGCTATCTATTTTGTTTTATACACATAGTTGTGTTTTAATTTCATTAAATTGTAAGCAATTAATTAAGAAACTTTATTTAACCAAATCACTTTCGAAAAAATCCATATAGTTTAAAAAAATTGGACGGCTCAAATTTAAAGTATTTATTTTTGGCGGCTGTTATACCCACTTCAATTTTAGGGAAAAATTGTATAAAAGTAACTTGTCTTTTTAAAAATATGCATCAAACACCCTTGTGTTAATTAAGTTGCATGAAATACTCATGTGTTATTAAAAGATTTGCATAGAAAACCCAACTCGTTAACTTTAACAGAAAATGTGAATTATGTACTTCATTATTTTGATAAGTTTGGATTGACACAAATACACTTCACTCAACTACAAACACATAAAGCATTAGTTGTCATTATTATGTTCATTTTGTTAAATTAATTATAATATAACCATACAAATTAAATCAATATTACTTCTTTTATTTCTTATTCATGGAGAACTGAAAAAATAGAATACACAATATTCAATTTGTATTTGTATATTAAATAATTATTTGTATTTGATACGATATGAATATTCAGATAATTCAATTCAATTTAATTTTTTATTTTATTAAATAATATTCTAAATTTTAAATTCAAAATTCAATTGATTCGAAATTTCACACTTATAAAAGAGTGAGAATTAATTTATAAAATATTTTTGATATAAAAAATAAGTCTAATAATTATATATTTATGTATATAAACATTATATAAATATATAAATATGTTATATATATATATACACACACTTAATCATAAATATCGGTTCAAATATCATAATATTCAATTTTTATTTAAATAATAATTGAACCTAAAAAATAATTTGTATTTATTTTCGAATCATTGAATTTTGAATTCGAATCATCAAATTTTGAATCGAACCAAAAATATTTGATTCGTGTAACGGAACACCCTAATACGCAATTGTTTATTGGAGTTTGGAAAACAAAAAAAAAAGATATCGCTTGCTCAAAAAGATTAGAACGATTCTTTTACCATGAAAAATATTGCTAATTTAACCAAAATAAAATTTTAATAATTCATGAGCATTTTAATTTTTAATATCGTGAATATTAATTGAAATAAGAGATTTTCCACTAATTTTCAAAAGATAAAAAACCAACAAAAATCACTCTAGTAATAAAGTTTTAGTAACGCTTGAGATTCAATCAAACAAACAAAAATCAATTATTATAATTGAATTTCATGAGAAAATAAAATTTTAAGGTAAAGAACCTAAAAATCCTACAAAAGAGAATTAAAAAATTCCTAATTTGAAAATACATTATTCAGTATAAAGAATCATATAAGAAGGGTAAATGAGTAATTTTATCCATATTTTAATGGTATTTTTAATGGTGTTAGGTAGATGAACAACTGTAAAAGATTTTTAATAACACATGGATATCTCATGCAATTTAATAAATACAGAAATGTTCCTTTTATTTTCCATTATTATGATTGTGAGTGGGGTCCATTAGAGCAAGCACAATGGTAGAACTTATTTGGTGTTCTAATTTTTGCCACATGTGTAAGCACCTTAAAATTAAAACTATCAATAATAATAGGTATTAATTTTGGGATGCTAAATCCTATTTGATGGAACATATTTAATTCTTTTTATACTTTAAAAAAAATAAAAAGTACAAAAAAGTGTTATAAAAATCAATAAAAGATTAAAAGTAAAGAAAAAAATAAAAAAGAAAAGACTAAAAACTCAAGACCTTGCAGGAGAAACTTGGTTCTTAAACGAGGGATCCTCAATGATATGCTAATTTAAAGAAGGGTGCTAAAAATTTGCCACCACGCAAACACTCTCTCATTGTACATGCTCTTAAATAAGATAATGCCATAGTGAAAAAAAATTGAGATAGTTAAAAAAATTGATAAACACTCTCCCATTGTGCATGCTCTTAAATAAGATAATACCATAGTGGAAAAAAATTGAAGCAATTAAAAAAATTGATAATTAATAATATGTGGCACATTTGACACACAACACTATGGGTAGCACCACAATGGATGCTTATATCATAAGGATAACTTCAGTACACGTAAGCATATATTATCCATTAATTATTATAGTAATATAAACAGTAGTGTGGATCTTGACATCAACCACAACTTAAATATTTATAATACTCATTTAATTTAATCACTCTTAAGATCAGATATCCAATCTATATAATAACAAATGCTAAATATTGACGAAGTAGTTGGTGATCGATAATATATTATATATACTTACATCAACTTGGTGCTTGCTTGGTTTGTGCTTCATACTTGAGTCTTTTAATTTATTGGTGTTATATGTTACATCCATTATATAACAAAGATGGGTATATACAAAATATTAAAATATCATCTAATGTAGTTGATTACTTACAAAACACACAAATATGTGTATATATATATATATGAATAATTAAGCAACAAGGTGGTCCAACACATTTTTTGTATATTTTGCTTTGTCATATAGTTATTTAGAAGAATCTAACACCTTGTGTTATAATTAATTTAGTTTGTATAGAAAACAAATACTCAAAGTTGTGAAATTAAGTAACTAGGAAAAGTGCTCAATTAGTTGCTTCTTAATTCATAATTACATGTATTTGGGGGTTATGAGGTTAATCATTATGAGCTCCTCCTTTAGTGGCGAATTAATGGCGATGCCAATCATTCCATTTGAACTCTTTTAACTCTTTATTTTCTTGTTTTTGATTAAGAAAAAATAAATACTTTCTTCTCTCATATATGTGTGTGTACATATATATAGTAACAAACGATTTTTTAGCTCATAATGTGCTCGTCAACAACATGCAAAAATGAGAGAAAACATTAATATTTGTAATTCTTAAACAAATAAGCTTATCAAAATTAAAATTAGTAGCACATAAGAGGTGCTAATGCTAATTATTGTAATATTTCATTTGTCTAACTCTATTTTTGTAAATTGTAAGTACTGCTCTAAGATTTGTTTTTTTTTCTGGTTCATATATTTGATCTGATGTTATATATGAATAAATCACTCCCATATTAATTAAAAATAAAAATAAAGGTAGCATTTATAAAAATATAGAAATACAAGTCCTCCAAGTAGAAATTATTTTGTGGAACAAGGCTCTGGATCTTTCACTTTCAGCAAGAGGACTGAACATTCTAGAAGTTGTGGAATTGTGATGATGGTCAAAAGTGAAAAAAGAAACAAGGCCGACAAAATCTACGACCCTACTTACCACGCCATCCTTTATAATCTAAACTATGGGATATCATTTTCTAAACATATTATTAACATAAGATATTGTGATTAATTGTCACCTTATTATTATATTAATTAAGATTATTTTGAACGTGGAGCCTTTTCGTACATTCCCTTAAATCTCATTTTCAAAGTTAGTTGATGTTTATTTTATTAGTATACATACCATGGTCCATGGCTGCTGCATCCTTCTGTTTTGTGAGGCATCAATCAATCAATATATATATATATATCTTTATGTTGAAACGCACGCATACTTAATTAACTGTTTTGAAAACCCAAATCAATGTTCCACATGTTTTGCCATGAAACCTACCTACTTGGTACAATAATTAAAATCAAGAAACGTTCCACGTTTTGAGTTGCTACAATTAGTACCAATTGATGATTTAAGATATTTAATTGATTCTTGTTTTGCCAATCCTCTAAAGAACTTCTTTTTTTTCAAGGACCACTCCTCTAAATATTTAGGTTGTCTTCATCATGCAGAACAATTACAAAAAGAAGCACTTCCCTAAAATTTGTTTGATTTTGCAGGATGAACCACACACATGCCCAATAGCAAAGATACCTCCACCATTCACACCATCTAAGCAATGCCCAAACATCTTGTTTACTCTTCCAGAGGAGAGAGGAAGCTAGTTGTGAAAGCATTGATAACTTAGATTTTCCAATAACCAATATTCCAGTAAGTGCATCATCTGATTTGTCAATTAAAGAAATATTTTCACATATTTTATATATATAATTTTTTAAAAGTGAGAAATTTTATTCATTATCATATTTCACTATTTGATCATTAATATATATATATATATATATATATACATATCATAATTCAATTAAATAAATATGATTCGATTATAATTCAACTACAATTCAATTAAAACATTCTAGATATCTATATACATAAATTATTTATGAATAGAATATTCTAGTGCAAGCACGTGCACTAGTTATAGTTTTAATACTCTCTCTGTCCCACTAATCTTGGCCCCTTTCATTAAAATAATACACCCATTTGAATAAAGAAGGGGTCAAGCCTGGTGGAACAGAGGAGTAGTATTTTTGGGGGCAAAATTAGGGTTAAATTGGTGCCCACCCACCTTTTTATTACTAACGGCTAATTTGCTAGTTTGAGAAGGAAAGAAAGTTGGAGATCTCATTCGATAAATAAAGAAAGGCGGTGTAATTGCAAACCATTTATATTTAGAGCATTCTACTCTCAAATAGGAGACTCGGTGGTATTTTAGTAAATAAATGGAATTTTTTTGGGTGGGAAAAAGATGTTGTGTTGGTAGGTAGCAGTGAGAGTCTCTCACTTTTAAATTCCAAAGTCTCTACTTTAATAATTATAGAACGATTGAATTTGGAAAAAATGATATTAATTTATTTTGTTAATTTAAATTTATAATATAAAATAAATAAATCAATCAAAACGAAAAAAATTAAATATATTTTTAATTAATATTTAAATTTATTTAATTAAATAACATTAAAATTAAAATAATAAATTTTAGAAAATAAAATTTCATTAATTTTAATTTCAAATACAAAATATAAAAAATTGAAAACACACGGAATTAAAATACAACAAAATAAACGAAAAAACACAATTTAAATCCCTGAATCGTGCGTAGATTTCTTCGATTAAATCATGCTCGAGCATCTCGTGAGCACACCTATCTCGGAGGTTGGCAGAACGCTCCATGTAGTCCTGACACCGCGAGTTGCTTCTTCGGGTGGAGTGAGGAAGAGCTTGCTTCAGTCTCTGGTGCCCATCTCGTCACATATGGACCTTCGTCTTCAACAATCATGTTATGCAAAATAATACAAGTATACATGATGTCGGATAAATGCTCACGAAACCAAAGGCGAGCTGAACCTTTAATGATTGCCCATCGAGATTGGAGTACTCCAAATGCTCGTTCGATGTCCTTGCGTGCCGCTTCTTGCATAACCTTGAAACGAGACCGTTTCTCGTCGGTGGGCGTTGGCGTTGATTTGACAAAAGTTGGCCAACATGGGTAAGCTTCGTCGGCTAAATAATAACCCATGTTGTCTTGTTTGTTGTTGGTCATGAACGTCACACAAGGCGCTTTCCCATTGAGCACGTCGTTGAACATTGTAGACTGGTTGAGCACGCAAATGTCGTTCGCTGATCTGGCGACGCCGAAGAAAGTGTGCCATATCCATAGATCTTGGGACGCGACCGCTTCGAGCATGATAGTTGGGTGACCTTTGTCTTGATGTGTATAAGCCCCGCGCCACGCCATCGGACAATTTTTTCATGCCCAATGCATGCAATCGATGCTACCGAGCATGCCGGGGAAGCCGTGCTTCTCTTCGTGAAGCTCCATTAGGCATTGAATATCTTGTTGGTTGGGTTGCTTCAAATATTGAGACCCAAAAGCCTCAACAACGGCACGACAAAAACGTTTGAGACATTCGATGCCCGTTGACTCGGCGACCCGGAGATACTCGTCGTATTGATCAGCGGCACCTCCATTTGCAAGTTGCCGGATTGCAACCGTACATTTTTGTAATGGCGTGAACCATTGACGACCCGTAGCATCCGTACGTTGTCGGAAGTATTCTTCACGATTCTCCAAAGTCGTGACAATGCAAAGAAATAATTCTCCCCGCATACGAAACCGACATCGGAAATAATTGTCGGGGAATGTTGGATTTTGGGAGAAGTAGTCGTTGTATAGACGTACGGAGGCCTCCTCTCGATCTCTTTTGATAACGGTTTTCTTCTCTCTTTTTTTGACGTTGGGAGTCGGATGTCCCGAGTGATGCTAAATATTGATGACCCGCCCGCGTTCCACCGCGCCCGCAGTCTCCCACGTCCGGCTGCCCGCACCTGCCTGGGACGTCCGCTCCCCCCACCGCTGGCCGGGTGTGATTGACTGATTGTGAACGAAAATTGAACGTTAGTAAGAAACGGGACTCTTCGCAAGTTTGCTCTCGGGGTTTCCGTTTCTTGATCATATATGATCTCCTTCCTTTCCTCGTCTGTTTTGTATGTATGTTTCTTTTCTGGATCCTTTCAATTCTTTCTATTTCCTCGTGTTTTCTGTTGTCTGTATTATATATTTTTCTGCATTATCTTTTATTGCGAATTAGTCATTCTCTTTGCTATATCATTTAAGATGGTGATTCGTCAAAAGAACATGTTTTTTCTATCGAATCTCATTTTCAAGTCAAGATAGAAACTTTCTTCTGAGTGGTGATTCATCAAAAGGGGGGAAGAACTGTATTCTGGTTTATACATGTATTTTGTCTTTTCTTGATTGATCAAAGAGAATTTTCCAGATAAAGTTTATTTACTTAGAAAACCTGAGTTAATTATGTTTCATGTAATCTTGAATCTGAGATGGTGATCCATCCGGATCAAGGTTTTATTCCTTCTTTTATCTTTATTTCTCTTTGATTCATTTTCTTTTTCAATAATTTATTCTCTCAAGTTTCTATGTGAAAGAAGTTTCATAAATCATGATTCTTAGATGGTGATTCATCAAGATGAGGGGTTTATTTCTTCTTTCATCTATTTTTCTCTTTGATCTTCAAATATTTATTCTTAGTTTCATATAAGCCTGATTTTGAGATGGTGATTCATCAAGATAAAGGATTTATTTCTTCTTTTTTCGTTTTAATTTGTATCTTCTTTTGTATACTTTTGATGTGTTGATTCATAAAAAAAGAAGTAAATGTTCCATTTCTTAATCTTTCTGCTTAGTCTCCTCATCTCTCTCAAAATACAGTTCTGGGATGGTGATTCGTCATAAGGGATTTTTTTTTTGCGTGTGTACATACAATATATATATATATATATATATATATATATATATATATATTCTTGATTCTTCTCTTTTATGTATTTCTTTATTTTTTCTTGTGAGACGGTGATTCATCAAAACAAGAAGACAATATATTTCTTGATTCTTCTTATTTATGTATTTCTTCCCTTCCTGATCAAAAATAGATAATTTTCTGTTTTACATATTCTGATTCATCAAATTATATTTGTTGATTCTTCTGAATTGGTGATTAAGGATAGAGCTGAATAAGAAGCCTATCAATATCAGGTTATATAGAACTGATCAATCACAGGTTGTGTTGTGTGTATATATATATATATATATTTGTACATGTATATATTGAATGCAATGATTTGTTAAACCTAAAAACAAACTAGCTTAAGTGACGCGTGCTATGCTTGGTTCGGGTAAAAAAGTGGCATCCAATAGCAGTAATACAGATTTTGAGTTAAGGCGAAGATCAAGTAGTAATATGTACTCTTATCCCTACTAATGTTGACTACTTTTATGGAGTTAACTCTGTGTAGCTAATTCCTTAAATATAAGTGTAACATTAGGCATTGCATGATATAATCAAAATATCCATGTCTGTTTGTGGTTTTTATTTCATTTGGTTTCCAATTGGTGAGATACAGAGAACTCCAAGTTTGTGTCGTTTCTATTGTTGAATAAGGCTGTATCTTTCGCAGAAATTCGGTATGTGAATGCATAGCCTTAAACTAGTTTTGTGTTGTGTTTGTTCTTATCGTGCTTTTCCAATAGTATGGAGTGATAATTGTATGCTATTAGGCAAGTAGCTAGGTGCTTTGGCTAGAATTTTGGAGTATAGAGGGTGCTGAGTTGAATTCAATATTTCTAACTTACCTTCTTTCTCTTGTTACGGAGTTCTATAGCCCTTGAGTTGAGTTAATATATTTCAACTAAATACATTAGATAGTTGGGTTAATAAGAAGTTGAACGGACTTCTAGCGTGATGTTCACAAATACTATAACAAAACAACAATGTATAATAAGAACTAGAATTATGAGGTAACATTAAAAACTTCACAAACTCATACATCATATTATTATACAACCCAAAAGCACTACTATCTTAAACATCCTACACTAACATTCCCTTTGAAAAGAAAAACAAACAGCAAGCTTCATTAAAATGTTCGTGTTAAAAGAGTCAAGCCCCAGAAGAGCTTTTTCTAAAGCTTTCTACCATTCCCCACTCTCCTTTCCCTTGTCTGCATACAGTCGAAAGAGACTAAAAGCAGAGATACTGGAGAGAATGACCGTGGAGAGGCTCATCAGCACTGAGCTTGCCACGCCTTCCCCAATTTGGTTGCAGAATTTCCCATACATAGTGCAAGTCTTCATCCACTGCAATTCCGTCTGCCCATACTTTGAGAACACTGCTGATTGAGCTGATGCAGCCACTGCAGCCATGCTCAAGTACGCCAATACCTGACCCAACAAAACATGTTACAAAGATTGTTGAATTTGTGTGCGTGTGTTGGCCTAACGGTAGGGGATTAATGCGCGAGGTAACAAGTCTCGTGTTCTAGTCCTTCATGCAACGGTATTGAAATAACAAATTAAAAAAAATTGTTGAATTTCATATAACTAAGCCTCCAAATCTAGTTCCATTTCCCACAATGTTGTCACATTGTATTTTGAAGACACTACTAAAGAGTATGAGTACGAGTACGAGCTTCAGTGAGACACTCACACTAATGACTAACAAGATGGGTGACTCGTAGTGTATATACTTACTTCCCTGTTCCTTCAAGGGTAAATCGTAAAAAATGCTACTATTTGAAATTATCTAATTTCATACTACTAAACTTCCAAGCCTAGTTTCATTCTATTAGTCCAACATTGTTATCATGCTAAACTTTGAAGACACGACTAAAGAAATTCCATGAGACTCACTCACGCACACTAATACTTAACGAATGGGCTGGCTTGTGGTGTTAGCTTTTACTTGCATGCTTCTTCAAGTGTTATGTGAAAGAAATACTCCAAAACTATTTGAGAAGATTAAACGTTAAATGCAGGCTAACATTTTTGGAGTTCATGAAAACTATAGAATATATAGAATTCTGTAACAAAAAGTTCATATTTCGATATACTACCAGCAAATAAGACTTTCTATTCAATGATTAACAAAAGGACAAGGTTGAAACAAGAAAGAATACATAAAACCTAAGCAACATCACACACTGGCACAGCTCTTCATAGTTGCTTATATAACAAAATTTTGCCCTCATAGAGACGCTACAGGGACTGTATACTTTACCTTTTGGACAACAATAATGGAATAAGTTATTAGAAATTGGTGTTTAATAACATAGAAACACAAGAGTGAAAATTACCAGGAAATAAGATATTCCATTCAATGTTTAACCAAAAACAAGATTGAAACATGGAAGAAGAGATAAAACGTAGGCAACAACAGACACAAGCAGAGTTCTTCATAGTGATATAAACAAAATTTGGGCCTGATAAAGAAGCTACAGCCTACAGGTACTCTATACTTTCCCTTTGGACAGAAGTACAACAAAAGTGTACCAGGAATTGGTGATAACAACATTAACTGATGAAATGGAAACAAAGAGAATAGTTAAAATGGTGTAAGAAGATTAGGCAAAGCTCAATACCTGATCCCCAGAGAAAATGGCCCAAGCCAAGGGCTTGTTGAAGAGCGCACTCCCTCTAATTATACTCACAACACACCTCATCGCTTGGATAAGGGAGTATGCAGCTGCAATCCCATTAATTGCCACCAAGAAACTGCAAATTCACACCATACCAGAAATTAGTAACCGCACAATATCTTTAAAAAAAATAAATAAATAAATAAAAAAAATCCCAAGAACTTACACAAGTGCTTTCATGTCTGTGAATTTGGCCCTTTTCTGAATAGTGAAGATTTCCCTAACCTGAGAGTCAGACCCTATAAGAACAGCAGAAACAATGGCTAAAACACAGATTATACATCTCAAACTCAGCTCTGCAAGCCTCACTCTTCTGTCTAATACCCTCAAATTGCTGCCATGGTACACTGGAACAGTGCCAGGGCTCACACCTACACCAAGATAATTCATCTCCACAAAATAATTTATCAAGAATATTGAATCAGTAACACCACCACCCAACTAAAACACACAAGGAAGAAAACCAAAGAACACGCTGAAACACAGAGAGAACATTAGAGAAAGGGAGTAGCAATACTGAATTCAATATTTTCACCTACCAACATTCCAGCACTTATATAGACAGCCACATATGTACTGTATTTCCCAATTTCTTATTACTGGGATATCTCGCTACGTCTATACTTAGCCACGCAATAATCTTTTAATATAAAAAAAACAAAAAAGCATGAGATGGGTCTCTCAATAGTGCTCAGTTCTCACCAACTACATAACAAAAGCAATTAAATAAAATATTCGAAATTTTAGTTTAATGAATTTATTTTGCTTATTTGTGAAAAATACTATTTTCACAACAATAAAATAAAAAGAGTTATAAACAATACTACATGTGTCCCAATAAATTTGGCACAACTTATTATTTTAATACACTCATTTGAATATAATTTAATAACTCCCTCCATGAATGTTCTTAACAATTTGATACGACACATGTTTTAATTGTTAGTGGAGTCAGTGGAGTTGAGTCTCACTTATTATAATTTTTAGGTGAAATGTGTGTATTAAGTATAGTTTGAGTCTCACATGATTATAATTTTTAATTGGGTTATGTGTATATAATAGTTATTATAAATGGAAAAATTTTAGTGTTAAAAACATTGATGGACGAACAAAAAAGAAAATATGTTAAAAACATTGGTGGACGGATGAAGTATTTATTAAGACTAGTATGTGTGTCCCGTGTAATGCACGAGAAAAAGAATAATTATATTTTATTTGATATGTATAAGATAATTATCTTTAATATTTTTTAATCGTATTCTATGAAATTATAGTTATTTATTTTAGTTTTTCATTCTTATATTTTACGTGCATTCGAAACTTCAAATTTTTTTAAATTTTACATTGTTTAATATTTGACTTAATGAGTTCTTTATTAGTGCATTAGAGGAGTTTTGACACAATTAGAATTGACTATTTTTTCTTGAATTTTATATTGTTTAGCATTTGACTTCGCTAACCGGAAAATCAAGTAAATATTAGAGAAAACCATGACGAATCAGAAAGAATGGTCCAAACACTTGGACGAGGCTTTTGGGCATATCACACTATTTGTAAGACATCAATATGTACACTTTACCAGCTTGTTTTTGAGAATTCGTGTCACCTACCATTAGAATTGAATCAATTTTGAGTTAAAAGAAGCAAGCATTGATCGAACATACCAGCTCTTGGAACTTAATGAATGACGGAACGAAGCCTTTTTTGCAGAAGAATCAATTTTGAGCCAAATCTTTCGAATGATATCCGATTATCATTTACTACATGATTGAAATAAACTAGGCCAACATGCATCATCACCAGATCAATAACATGAATTAATTCGATGAAAACTAAGTAGCACCTCAACCGCCAGATTTGCAAGGGTTACCAAGAAAATGATGGATCTATAGCAAAATGTTTTTGTACTATTAAAATCTGCGAAGCTTTTTTTGCAGAAGAATCCATGGCCTCTACTCTATATCTAGATATCATAGTATGCATATTATGTAACCACACAAAGCTGTGGATATAATAAAATGTGTACTCTTACTCAGAGAGAGACGTATTAAAATGTGTATATGTACAAAGAGAGCTATTTACATCATGCCTGCCTTCATGTAATGCCTACAAAATGGAAAATAGTATTCTAGCTTGCACTCGCAATGAGCTACAATTAATTCTCTGTAATAACACTGTAAGCTTAGCCAATCAATCAATCTTGAGATTATGCAGATTTAGGCTGAATCTTTATGCATATTGTTATTTTTTACTCCAATAATAATATCTATTTCCACTCTTGAGTGTTTCCTATAACGGCGGGTTTTTGGTGAATGGCAGTCATAGTAGCCCTGGCAGTATTAAACCATGCAACAGAGCCATAAGTAAGAGGAATATAATACGGGGGCTGAATTTGCATCCATGAGAGAGAACGTGAGCTCCGACAAGATGTACTGAACCAGTGAGTTCATCCTTTATTTGGATGCTCGACGAGCCTGCCATACAAATGTTGAACAGAGCAATAATCACAAAGGGTGAAAATCGGATTTCAGTAGATGAGATTAAACCAAAGGCATGAATGTCATGGAAGAATTCAAAAGAGGCCAAACACAACAATAATAACATATTCTCATAACACTTACAGTTATATTCAGTCCATCCGATTGCTTGCTTTTCTAGATCATAAAGGACTAGCTTGTTGGCAAGAACCAAATCTGCCAGAGTTAGACCAAGCTAAATTCAAAACCAAAAATGTACAGAAAATATATCATTATGTCCCTCCAAGGATAGGAACAAATTTTTTTGTTTTTTTTTGGTATTTGAGTAAGTAATTTATATTTTGAATAGAGTGATGATAAAAATTACATGTAATTGGGATGAGAAAGGTCCTACCCCCTAAAAGAGTAATATTCTTTTTATCCTGGGACTCCAAGCCGCTATTTTGCCAACCAATACACATCAAGTCTTCCTGACCAGGAATAACAAAAACGTGTAGAGGTAAGGAAACAAAGCAGATTTGAGTTAGCAGACCTATAAAAATATAGAGTTCTGGTAGGAACCTTCCTCCCAAAGAAATATATACAAGAATAAAAATAAAAGCAAATATTTTGCAGAATAATCAAGGAGATGATATCTATCAGGGGTTCCATATTCCCTTCATCCCAACTAAGATGATGTGTTTCTTTTCGGCAAGGAAATTAAGAAGTCAATATTTAGTCTTTGAAATGAGTTTGTAATAAAGTAAGTTTATAGATTGTTTGACAAATTCCTACTATAAAAGGAAACGATTCATGTTAATTGGAACGGACCAAAGTGAAATACGCCTCATCTTAATTGGGACAAAGGGAGTACTTTTTAGTGGAAATACAAGAGTTTCCAAATGTATTATATGACTACAAGTCCAATTCAATCATAGCAAGTGACAAAGTAGAAAAACTATACCTTTGATATTTATACAGTAAAAGAATATTTGATGTTTGTCTACCAAAAACATAAGCATTGATGTATATGAGCTGCTTTGGCTTCCAATTCACAATTATCTCTAGAATAGTTGTTATTTAATGTGTATAACATGCAAAATTCCATACAGTTTTTCTATTTAGTTGTGTATTACATGGAAGGTAGAGATGAACACACGGACTAAAAAAGATCTAATTTACTCCTGTCTATATTCAAAACTGAAACAGAAAATGAATGATGCCACTAGCATTATAAGTAAAATATGATTGTCCATGCTACAACACTCTCCATTGAAAGTTTGAAACACATAGAAAAATACTTGAAAAGAAGAGTTATCAAGCCAATAACAAGTAGATCACATAAATTAATGTTATACTTGTATAACATAATGTACTTACAAATGGGAAGAGATACTCATGGGGATAAACATTCAGCGTAAGTGAATTTTGAAAATGGAGGGTCACAGTTGGAAATCCATCATCAACACTACAAGAAGAGAAGATAATGTTATAGAGAGAATATAGAGTTATAGAGAAGCATTAGCAACAAGAAGAGCTAAAGAAATACCAAAATTATCTAGTAGGCTGACAAGATTGTTGAAATTCTATACATCGAAGATGCAAAAGAAATGTGACTAAATAAGAAGTGTTGAGTATCAAATCAAATGAAATTCCATGTTTAAGATCTATAAATTATAGCACCCTATAATCACTCTGATAAACTGAAATTTAGCCATTCAGGAGAGCATCAACAATAGATAGTAGATACTACCTGCCAGAAAAATCAAAGCAAGTGTACTGATCGTGAAGCAATTGCAATTTCAGATCCGTTTGCCAGGAGAGTATCTAACAATTATGGAGAACATAAAAGGGTAAGCTTCCTTCCTGTATTTGGCTTTAAAGTGTGTATCATGGAAACTGTTGAAAGTGATATACCTTTTTCACTAGTGGGTCATAAATCACCTGTGGCAAATATGCAAGTGTGGTGCCACTATCAATTATTGCTCCTCTCCTGTCTGCCGTATAGACATCTATTGTCAGATTCAGGTAATCATGACCGACTTGAATAGCAGTCATGTTGACATTGTAATGCGGCCTACAATTTCATAAGAGAATTGTTTTAAGAGAAGTCTGTCAATAACTATATATGCAAGGGGAACATTAGTTAAAAGGAAAAGAATGACCACAATATTCAGTAAACAGGGCACAACATAAGACAATCAAGTACCAAACCCATATCTTTTATTTTGAAAAGCTGAATCAATCTTAGAGTTGCCTCAATGAAACGCGTTCAAATTATTTCAAAGAAAAATGATGCAGAACAATTACAAAAAGAACCACTTCCCTAAAATTTGTTTGATTTTGCAGGATGAAAATTTCAAACTACAAAGAACAGTTATGTTCCCTTTTAAGTGAGATTCTTTTCTTTTCTATACAGGTATCATGATGTGCTCACTCTATATTGCTCAAGAAATTGTAAGAAAATATATATCACCTGACCATCAGTTTCTTTTTTGGAATGAAGAGATAAACTACCAGATTTATAACCCCGTCTCTCCATAATATCTATTAGATACTATTAGTAACAGCTTACTTAATAATCCAAAAACAGACTCAAGTTTAGCAAATCAACAGCTTAATACAAAAACATATGGATTGAGGGACAAAGAAAGGATCTGGCATACTGATTTGGCACCAGAGGTGTTGTATTCACTAGTGGTTGAACCACATGCCCAATAGCAAAGATACCTCCACCATTCACACCATCTAAGCAATGCGCAAACATCTTCTTTACTCTTCCAGAGGAAGCTAGTTGTGAAAGCATTGATGAGTTAGATTTTCCAAAACCCAATATTCCATTAAGTGCATCATCTGCTGGCCCCAGATCTCCAGATTGTTGAGCACCGCATCTGCACAAAAAGGCTTCACTTAATCGTTGAAGAAACTAAAACCATATATTTATTAGATATAAGAAATTCTGAAAACCAACAATGCTACTAATTATGGTTGTGTGGCCATGGGTAACAGGAACGAAGTTCATTGTATGTCTTGTCAATTGTCGACTGATGTTCAGGAAAGTTTTGTTTTATAGTTTACATTCACATTATAATATTCCAATAAATTGCTTTACGTGATGAAGCAGCTTTCCAGTGAAATTGCAGTGGGGCTCTACTTGCATCAGGAAGTTAATGGTATAAAAAAACCATTGTACAAAATGCAGTGAAATTACAAATAGATTGCAGAAGAAGTTAGCCGCAATATTAGATCAAGAATGAAGTAAATGAAGGGAAAAGGACATTCTTTTTTTTTCTGAAAAGGAATCAAAGCATTCTTACTATTAAAATGCACGGTAAATATTTGAGTTTATACAGTAATCCGAGTATTAGACATATACAATATTGGAAGTACTTAACAGCACTTATATAAGTAATAAAAACTAGAATAATAGCATACCCAAAGATAACAGTTCCATTTGCTGATTTTGTCTGCATATCCCCGGAGATACGATCGTACTGGACAACATCCTCAACAAAGTATCCTATGGTATAGCTCCCATCTCCATACACCTCAGTATACAAGCATGATGAATTAGCATTGCAACCTGATGAGCCTCCACCAATCGCTTTACAAAAATCTTGATCGCATGACACTAGTTTTCCAGTAAGAGAATCTTTTGGATTGTAAAGGGTAAGTTCTATCTGCCAAAACATAAAATAAATTATATCACAAGATAGCCAGAGATAACAGAATTCTTCTGTAGTAAGACCACTAAAACCTCATCCTGAAGTTAAAAGTACATAGACAACATATGAGGGTTGAATCATACACCATGGTAGCCTCGTCGAGGGCATTGGTGGCACTGAATGCAGTCAACCCACGTTATATCACTTCCTGTGTCAACCTGCACATAATAATCCTTTGATGGTGTCCCAATGCCTATTTTAGCATAGTAGAGCCTGCACAATCAAATACATATGGAAAACTGCTGCTGTGAGATGACTCCACGTACGTAGCTTAAAAATCCCGAACCAGAAGGAGAAAATAACTACATATCTAATCCACGGTCATTACAGTTCAGTAAATCTTTCCATGAGAAAATAACAAAATTTCAAAGATCTGCAGAATCACATTGTGCTTTGCAACCCAATTGATAGTAAATAGTAATTTCCACACAGAAGAACAGTTAGCATCTAATTAGTGCAAAGCTGACTACTTGCATTTCAGCATGCTTCAGTGAAATCAAATGATCTTGTACATTCACATGTAAGTTATCTGTTCTCTTTATGTACAGTAAAAATGATACATGTGCAAATAACGGGGACTTCAGAACCAAAACTCCAAAAGCACTACCATAATTTAGCAAACATATGAAGGGCCCATTATTAGATTATAAAAGTTACTGAATAAAAAATACAGCAAATTTAAACTCGTGTTAGTTTCCAGTCAGAAGAACAGTCAGCATCTTATTAGTGCAAAGCTGGCTACTTGCATGTGAGCTTGCTTGTGAGAGATCGACTGGTATCGCACATTCACATATACATGAGAAAATGAGGGGCATTTTAGAACCAAAACTCCCAAACAACTCCCCTATTCTTATTAGCGAGATCTAGCATGATTTCGATATCACGGTTCCACGAATGACATTAAAACCAAGCTTCAATTCACAATTAGAAAATAATTCCATCACACTCATGTATCAAACTTCCAAAATTACCCAGCCTTATTCTACACCAGACATAGCAATCAGAAAGTAATAGAATATAAGATGTTCAACAAATTCACTCTATTCTACGGGAAGTAACTATCCACCAATCACCATCGAATTTAAACATGTGCAACTACCACCATCGTCAGTGAGAAAGGAAACATAAATCACAAAATCAAAATGAAAATTGTAGAGGGACAGCGTACCCGGCGGCGTCAGGACGACCAGTGCCGCCGAGGGGAAGGTCGACGCCGGCGAGAATGGCGAGGTGGCGGATATCATCGTGAGCTCTGAGGGTGCTGAGACTGGCGTCGGAACCGGCAAATCTGTAATTGACTTTGATAACTCCGGTAGCGCCGCCACTTCCGGTTCCGCAGACTAGATTTAGAGAGAGAAAATTGAACAGCGGCAGAAGGAGCAGTAGAAAGTAGAAGCGCGACCCCATTTTCCTTCCTTTTTTTTTAATGAATTTCTGCTGCTGCACAGCACAGGTCGTTCGTTCGATCATAAATCATAATTATAATTATAGTACTTACTATTCTATTCTATTTATTTTATTCTATTTTATGATTATTATTCATTATATGTAGAATGATAGATTGCTTAATTTGGGGGTATTTTCGTCTCGTAATTAACGTCGTTCACACTTAGAAATGGGTTCAAAATAAGCGGATTCTATATAGCAAATCAACAACGCCGATTATGGTAATAAATCGCGATTTACCAAAAAGATTTATTAGAATCTGAATTGTATCGGAATATCAGAGCTGCCGCTGCTAGCCTGCTGCTGACTGTGGCGTTAAGGTTAGGTTAGGTTATAAGAAAATACTACTCCATAATTTTCTAATTAAAAATAATTTTCTTACTTTTATTTATGAAAAATAGCATTTGACTCGGACATGGTTTACACTTTACAATTCTAATAACAAAAGGTACACGAAATAACCCCCTGTCTTTTTCTCTCTAATTATATATTGTGTTTTACTTTTCCTCCATCAATCAATACACATGTTATGCGTATATTCATGATGATGTGCTCACAACACATGATAAATATAATCTAATATACTATTAATTTAATAGTTAGTGCACAATATGAGATATAACATGTAACATAGTATTACATATGATTCCCATGTCCCGTAAAACTTAACTGTCTTTGAAACTCTGTCCAAAAACGAATACAAACCACAAGATAAAATGCCTGCTGGGGATATATTCTTTAGGCCACCAGACTTATGGAGTCAATTCGAACATTGATTGACGATGATTTGAAGTACATCCAAATATAAGAGAATTGAATGCCCATCACATCTCACGCAGACTCACAAACAATGTCATATATTCCCATGTCATCCATACACACCATCATATACTGTAATAATATGCTTTCACAAAGTTCAAACATGGCGAAATAGTTGGGAGTGAACTGTATCATGTAACTAGATTAGAATTGAACGACTGCTTAAGATGAGTACTGTTTAAGATGTATAACGTTGATGCGACTATGATACACAGATAGAGAGCCAACTCTTGGAGTGTCAAATTATGAAGGCAACAAAAATCATGTAAAAGATGGACCTCACTTGTCTTGGCGCTGCTTCATAGGACAGTAAGTAGTATACAACATTTTGGTGCTCAAAGTTGAAATCTTTTGCATAATTCATGCCATATGCGGGAGAGAATATGAACTTCTGAAGCAGCTTTCTAAATAGAATGTCAAGCTAGAGGCCATCAAACTGCATTGAAGATGGTTATAGATTATTAGAACAAGTTGATGAAAATATACCAGTATTATAACACTCTTGAGATGTCAAAATCACTATGAATCTACAACTGACAATATTACAATCTCTCTCCAACAAATCCTATCAAAATCTTGCAGGTAATCAACATGCCGGTTATCCAAATATAAGAATGTGAATGTGTTCGGTTATCAAATGCCACTAAAAACAGGGAAAGTATATCTATCCATCATTACTCATAACATAATGAAAGTGCTCACTAATATGCAAATTCTATTTTGTTTGCCTAGAGTACATTTCATGATCAAGTACCATATATTAAAGCTTGCATTCTAAGTATACCTGATCGACCCAAGCTCTAGCCAATTAACTTATGTCAGCTGTGTGGCATTCTGATCAGGAGATTCCACAAGCACTGTAGAACCTCAAATTAAACAGAACGATAAAAGCTACCAATAAAAAGCTGAATGGAAGCTTTCATGCACCAGGCAATGACGTAGCTGTCAGTGCCCCTTGGACATCATCAAGACAAGCTACAAGATCCGTATATTCTTTAGTGTTAGAAAAATCTTTAGCCTGTTTAATAGTACTCTTAAGATGCATCTCGGCAGCAAACAGTTCTCTACGGCTGTTGCCACGCAAAGCAAGTTCTTGATAAACCTTGCACAGTTCCAACGAAGCACTTGCAAATTTCACAAACCGATCCTTGTCCTTCCACAAATCAGATCCTTGGTACGATCTAACCTGCTTAAGTAGAGCCTCAGAGCACATTGCTAGATCTCCTTTCAGTTTGTGCCACCTTGCATATAATCCCCATACATCAGAGTTTCCACCACTTTGAACAATCTGTTTCAAGATTTTCCCGATCAATTCAATCAGGTGCTCAGTTTCCCGACTTCTAGCAGAGTCAACTTCCAAACTATTTGTTCCATTGGCATTATCACTATAAGGCATATTAAGCTCTGAATGACTAATCAATGCACGTCCTTCAATCTCTAGCATAATTCTTTCCAACAACAAAGAGTCGATCCTTTTCTTGTTAGTCTTGTCCAGCACATTTTGTACAGCTTCCATTGCCTGGCTAAAGTTTCCAATATCTGCAGCAACATGGCTATAGTTCTCCCACATTTGCCAGCTCTCTCTCTTCAGCTTTAGTGCTTCTTTAAATGCAATGAAAGCCTCCTTGCTTCTCTTTTTAACCATATGTAAACAAGCAATATTGTTCCAAGCCTCCCCATTTTCAGGATCCAGTTGAACTGCACGTGTGAAAGCATCCAGTGCTTTATCAATATCCCTAGACTTTAATGCAGCAGCACCAAGCGCAAACCAGCCATCTGGATACATGGAATTCAAACCCATAGCTGACTCCCATAAGATTTTTGACTTATCATACTCTCCTCGGTTGTATGCAGAGCGAGCAAGGGATCGATATGCTCGTGCAGACCGCTTTCCTGAGACTTCAAGGGCCTTCTCATAGGGAGCATCATCATTGGTAACATCACCAAGAGAGCACCACAACCTTGGGTCAGATGGCTTCTCACATAGGCGTTTCTTGATGAGTTCAACAGCTGCTGCTTTCTTATCCATTAACTGGTAACAATATATCAGATTATCCCATAGCTCAAGATCCTCATAAATTCTAAGAGCTTCCCCGATCAAGCCACAACTGACCAAAAGATCACCATATTCCCTGAGAACAGAGTTTGATGACAGTCATGTAGCAAGAAATTATCTAACATATACTGCAGTGTGATAGATATAAATTTCGCATAATCCTTTCCTTTTAGCTAAAAGAGGAAAGTATTGAACCTAACAAGGTAAAAAAACAGCATACTTGCGTAGTGCAGGAATTGGAGGCATGTTCACTCCAAAACAGTAATATAATCTTTCAGCAACTCCAGGAGAATGGTTGTACACACCTTCCACCTGTCACAGGACAGTTGTGAAGTCATGATTGCAGGCAATGTTAGTCAAAGAATGAAATAATTAAAAATAATGTGCTGACTGCTGACTCTTCGTTCAGATTTCAGATGCCCTTTTCACAAAGGGACCAAACTCCTGGATTGTAACAGTGAAAGATAAATCCAAATTGTACAACAGAAACTATACCACCAGCCAGTAGAAAATAGAAGCAAGAAAACCTGATCTCAACTAAATGACTAATACAACTGATAGGCAAAAGAAATATTCTTTTCAAATGTTTCAGAAAACTTGGTCCCTTCCAGAATAAAATACAATAAAATGTTGTAGCAAGAACAATGAAAGAGAGAACGTACCAGCTCTTCCATCATCATCAAAGAGCGCTGCTTTGTTCTACTACGACTTGACTCCCATCGGATACGCAATAAGTTGCAGAAACTTTGAAGCTGGAAAACTTAATGGTCAGATGGTATAGCAGGTCTAGGATTACTTAGTATATAAATTGCATCCATGACAACTGTGAAACATGTGATTTAAGAACCCATTGAGATGATCCAAGAATATAAGACCCTATATGGAAATGTGGACACCACTGAAAATTACTTCACTTCAATGAAATTTTTCTTACCATGGATGGAGATGGATGCTGAGAATCAATAGCCTCTATATATGGAGCCATTTCCCACTCTGGAACAAAACATCAACAATATGGATACAAAAAATTAATCACGGATTAATTGAAAAAATGCTAGCAATGATCATCCACCATAATCTAGTTTGGTTCGTAATCAGTAAGTGCAGGTTACTACTTTTAATAAGTGTGAAATGTGATAGAAAGTAGAAACAAATTACTATAAACTTAGATCTCTAACAGCTTCAAAGGAAGAAAAACATACTTTGCAATTCATCATTACGAGTGTTTTTCTCGACCATAAGACATTGTGCCAAAATCAATGCCTGATGTGTAGCAGTCAATGTAGTGGCTGCAACAGAATGCTGATTACCATCCTGCTCAACACTTTCAGAGCTTCTCTCGTCTACTACGAATCTTGGGGTCATTAATATATCAGAAGCTTCAGAGGTTTCAGAAGATTCGGGAAGTGGAGAATTGTTAGTACTGCTGCACTCAGTGCTTACTGGCAAACTGATGTCTCCACCATTTGTTCCAGTAACAAGACGAAGTTGTGCTTTCGGTTCGACCTATACCAAATAATCATCAGTCAGGTACACAGAAAGACAAGAATCTTCATCTAACCTAAGGTGGTACATGAGAAAAAAATTACCTGATGCATAGTCCTAAAGCCCAGAGAACCAGTCAGAAAAAAACTAAAGTTGGACGCCTCTGCAGCCAGTTCAAAGTGTCGCCTGAAACACAAATTTATGTCATGGGAAACTATAGTTAGCTATGTATCTACTATCTTGGTGAGAGATATATAGTTAGTGAGATACAACATATACATCGTCAGTAACATAGCACTTCTCAAAACCTGAGGTCAATGCCAAGAAAACTGATATCTGCAGCAAAACTGAAGTGGTACTCCTCTCCCTAGGGGGTTTGCTAAAGGGAAACGTAAGTCTTAAAGTGATAAGGAGGCCGTCTAGAGTCCAGACAAGTGAACATGTTTTGTCTTTAATGATCAACATGTAAGAATACTTTTATGATTTTGTATGATTAGGTTCTCTGGCAAGTTAAATGAGGTTAAAGAACATTTGCTTTCTGTAGTATCATCAAACTTCATGCTAGACTATAGCATCTTATATGCATTCAGTTATAATTTGTAGCATCTCATAAGCCAAACACTGATCTCTAATTCTCTACACAAAACATTTTTTTCACCCATATTTATGTTTGGATGCATTAGGCAGCAACTAAGCAACCAACCTAAGCAAGACATGCCACATTTTGTTGTTCTTCCCTATATTCTTTTATAATTCCATCTTAGACTAGAGATTACATATCTTTTCACGTGGTATATCCTTTAATTGTAACATCCAGGTTATTGCATGATCTAAGTAACTAACATTTATCAACTATATTAACGATCGTCACTCAAGGATGTGGGATGATGAAAAGTAAATGCCGACTCATACGTCTAATTAAACAAGTATGCCAACTCACTTGGAAGCATCTACTCGCCCATAATAAAGTTCCAGTATTCCTGCTTCTAACTGAAGCATAGACACAATAGTTGAACAATCTTCATTCTGAAACCAGTACTCTTTTATCTTCTCCAAGGTGCCCAGATAAGAGAAACTTTCGTTTGTTAAGACTTGTAACATGTCAAAAAGTGCAGATGAACGCTCATCCAACAATTTCTGATGCAAAAATAAAGCTCTGGCCAACCACCAGGCCATGCTTCTTGTTCCATCAATTGAAGAAAGATTTCCCGTAAATAGGGCATCTTTCATCCTTTGCAGAAGAGTCTTTCCGAGAATCAAGTACTGCAAGTAGTATCATAGAATGTATAAACTAAATATCTAATAGGGAGAAAAACACGAAAGAAACAAACCAAGACAACATATGATTCAGACAAAGAAAAAACAAATATGTTACATATATGTAGATTTAGCTGAAGGTCCTTCAAAAGCATTAAAAATTAACCATTATCATATATGGGGAAATTTTTCTGAGGGCAACAATTTGGCTAATTCTTTCATTGCATGAACACTACCATCATCATATGGTACACGATGAAAGTTTTTAAACAAATAGAAGTGATATTAACTCGGGAGTTAAAATGAAAATGCAATGTATTTCAACATTGAAGAAATTATTTAAGAAGTAGTGAACAATTAGATTACATAATACATGTAATTAATTAAAAGAGTAATTCGACTTGAAAAATAAAGGTTAAATATACCTGCAAGTTAGAGAATTTGGCACAAAGGTCAGAGCCAACAGACATGAGTTCCTTGTGAGCCCATGTCTCCCATTCATCACCAACTTTGTTATAATTAAATATAGACAATTCTGCAAGCGGAATCAAAGGTAGGTCCACTGGTGGCCTGTTACAAGATCACAGCACTATAAATTGAAACTCACCGACTCTGGCAAATGTTACAACTAATGACTTGAAATATGCACTACATAAAATCATCATCACGCACAATAAGCTATGGAAAACTAATATTTCCAAAAAAAAAAATGATGTTCAAATGTAATCCCAGAACAACCTTTTCCAGTCAAAAATTTAAAGATTATGTGAATCAGACTGTCAGTGACATGTATTGGTAACAATTATTAATTCCAAATAATCTAAGATGATTTTTCTGCTACAAATATGTGTCACGTCATCTAGTACTTTACGCTTCATAAGTCTCAATCTTTTTGCATAAGCACGCACATTAAAAAAAATCCAAATCCAAAGACTCATCAGAAGTATGACCACAAAATCACTTCAGAAAAAAAAAATACTTTAGCGCGACAAATTATGAGTGACTGACCCAGTAATGTTACACTGAGTGAAGGCGAGCAAAGAAGCAACAGCGATAGCCATCACAAGCAATGATTTATAACCCATTTCCACTGGATCCTCATTGCCGCTGACATTCAAAAACGAGCTGACGCACTCGGGAAGCAGCTCGGAGTAGAAGCGGGGAGCGGACTCGAGCGAGTCGGGTTGGAGATTGGAAAATAGGGCTTCAGAAGCGGAAGAGGAGGTGAGGGCTTGAAGATATTCTCCTGATTCTATCAGAACCACGACGTCCTTTAGGAGGGAGTGGAGGTGAGGAAATTGGGGAGCGAGCGGAGGCGATGATTGGACGGGTGATATAGGCGGTGCGTGAGTGTCGTATGGTATGGAGCAGCGGAGGAGGCGGAGCTCAAACGAGCGGAGGAGAACGACGTCGTCGGCGGCCATGTTCGGACAGAGCGAAGGGGAGAGGGGTTTGCCGGCGGCAAATGGAGGGTTTTACTACGTCAATACTTAAAATAGGTTATGGTGTAAAGATTTCCCCAATTTCAAAATAATAAATAAAGTGATATTGTTATTTATCAAACTAACTGATAACTTTTTACATTATAAACTATATTTACATAAATATTTCATTTTTTATTTTATATAAATAAATATTAAATTATACAATAATCAATAAATTTTAACTATAAAATAAAAATTAATATTTTTATTAAAAAAATTATTATTTATAAACATGCCACATTAATAACTAACACCTTAATTTTAATTTAGATATACAATTATGAAAAAGTCACTAAATCCAAATTATTTTAATGTATGGGTCGGTCATAACTCGAATCAAACCCACCAATCTAAGTTGATTTAGAGTTCGATATGAATTTGAACACCCTTAAATAGTGCCAATTTTTCTACTTGCGTTACGGTTAGTCGTTGTTGAAGATGTAAAATCAAGATACATCAAGAAGAAGTAAATAAAGAAAGAATAAGTCATATACAATCTATAAAGATTTAGAAACAATAGTGGAAGAATGTTGAAGATTCTCGATTAGTATAATTTGGTTCATCTTATATATATATATATATATATATAAATTTTGATGAGTGAGCTGTAAAGAATGTGTCGTGTATCAAAATTTATTTTCAATCAATCAATAAAATTCTTGTTCTTTGTCGTACATTTTTTCTTTTCATATTTTTTCGTCCATAATCGTGTATGACTTTGGTTCGTGGTTTTCTTTATATCGCATGGTTTTTTACAAAATTCAACCGTCATTAATGTCGTAAAGCAAATCGAAACTCTTATACTCAAGGTTGGATGACAACTTTTTTACATAGAAAGTCATGATTTTTGATTTATTTTAAATAAATGTGTTTTGTCTTATTATTGTGACTTTTGCAATAAGGTCACCAATCATGTAGTCTTACAAAATTCACTTGTCATTAATATCGTAAAGCAAATCGAAACTCTTATCATAAGTGATCCCAATAATAGCCATAAAATATCTATGCATGTTCTATTTGTATGGAGCATATTATTATAGACTTTAAATAGGTTTAAGCCCAAGATTCATCAAAACTAATCAAAAACCCAATGTAGATTATATATAATAGAAACATTTATCGCTTATCAAGTTTAACTACTCTTAACCACTCCGTTATCCTAACTCAATAAAATATATATAAACAAAAATAACTACTCTTAGAAACACACCACAACAATACTGACATGTGCATATCATCGCTAATTAGACTCGCATAACATACATTTATAAATAGTCGTACGTATTTTCAACTGACATATCTGTGCCTTAATAAGTAGTTATGTATTAATACATGTATTATCTCAATTTAAGAAGCACGGTATGAGTAACTGGATTTAAAATTGAATATGTAAAAATCGAGACGCATAAATTAGGCATATTAATTTCGTTGTACTCTTTAGTACCCAATTGAAGGTATTCATTCAACCGAACCGACTATATTAAGAAGTCACATTTTCGCTTTCGTTGCCCGCTAAATAAAATTTCCAGACCTTTAATTGTAACACAATTAAAAATTATGACACCTTAATAATTTATTTGACTAGTTTAATCTAGGGCTAGCTTATCTGATATGATTTGGACCGGAATAACAATTAATTTGTAACAATAATATTTTGACGTATGTGAGTTAGGAGCTGCCCTGCCTTGCCTTTTCATCTCAATTCAACACAGAAATTAAGTAGTTTTTCAATTACAATTAAACAGTGACACGATCACACGAAGCCATGCAATGCTATTGGAGGATCTAGCAAGAGAGATAGAGAGAGATGAAGAAATTAAATAGAAATGTTGGAAATGATTAATGGCTTAGCATTGAAGAGAGGGCGATGGAGAAAAAGAGACTTAATAAGGAAAGCATGTTGAAGAAATGATAGAAAGTTGGTATATGTGGGCTCGATATTCAATTATTAGACAAACTAATCTGCAAGCAAACAGTAGGTTGAGTTGTGTACAGTTTAACTCTCTAACCACTTCATCCAACCCACTAATTAGCAAACGATAATAATGCAATTATGATTTATGCAACCCCCCCCCCCCCCACCCCACCCCACCCCTCATCCTTTAATTTATTTGATGGGTTTCAATTCATGTTATTATTTCTACAAATGAAAAATCACTTTATCTTCTCCACGACGCAGACATATAGGCTTCACTCTAGATTTTGCTGCTGTAGCTAGCTGTGTGGTATATTAATTCTTTCTGAAGGTATAGTTCGAAGCTGCAGAAATATACCATCATATATTTTCTTATATATATATATAGGGAATTTTGGAGTAAGTGATCATAATGAGAAGTGGGCGTTTTGAAAGATTTGTGCTTCTTCCCTTCTCCATTCGCTGTGATTCTGAGTCAAGCGTTGCAGTCGCCGTCCCCTCCTCCTCCACCGCCACCGCCGCCGCCACCACCACCGCCACTCTCTCTCCTAAACAATCGAAAACTAGTATGCTCTCTCTCTCTCACACACACTAGCAAGCTAGGAAGAGACTCTACGATACCAAAATCACTAACTCATCGCCAGAAACTGATCGATCACATTAAGTTTTAAAAAGCTAGCGTAGTCTTTACAATGAATTTCCTCTAAAATTTGGGCTCGTGACTTTATATAATTATTAATTTTGATTGAACAATGAATTGGTTGATTTACAGGAATTAAGGGTGACGATGAGAACATGAAAATGAGTATTAAAAATCAGAGTATTTCAAAGGCGGCATTCTCCCAAGTGCTACAGAGACTCATTAGACGCTTCAAGAGTTTTTCTCAATTCTTCAGTAAGTTAATTTGTTGTTTTACTATTCATAAACTGGAATTACTGTTTAATTTAAGGTTTTGATTGATATATGATTGATGGCGAGAAGTGATTCATACACTTTTGTTGTTTAGTAGAGTATAGCCACCTAATTAGGATTAAATGAATGGCCATTTGAGAGGTTAATTAATTAAATAAGTTAGGCGATGGAGGAATATTCTTGAAATGGAACAAAAGCTTGAGGCATAAAATAAGTGAGATTGGCCAAAATGGAGAAAGTTAGCAAGAACTCGTGAACTAGAATTTGTCGTTACTAAATTAATTAATTATTAAATTTTGAGTCAGTTGGGAAGCATGATAAATACCAACCAACGAACCCACCACAACCAATTAATACACAAAGTGCGTGTGTGTGTGTTTTTGAGGTAGGGCAACTGCTCCTCGGGCCCTTTAGTAATGTTAAATTGCTAGTTACTATCTTCTATAGAACTTTCAAAATCATTGAGCCGCAGTTATTCGGTCCGGCCCATCGAGTTTTCTGAAAATTTGAAGTATGTCCGAAAAGAATCGGACCTATAAATATGAGACCTAATTCAGTCTTTTTTACGGGTTACTGGACGATTTTACCAGTCCGATTATTATAATATATTATATTTTAAATTTAAATATAATTACTTATGTATGTAATTGTTTAATTATCTTAATAAATATTAATAGAATAATTATTTTTACTTATAGAGAACAAGATTGTAAATGATTTATCTTAATATTAATGATCTAATGTTATAATTTATAACATTTTGATTAGAAAATAAATATAAATAATATAAATACTATCATTCATAACAGGCGGGCTTTTGAAACCCAAAATTCCGGGCTTTTTAAGCCCGAGACCCTATAGACCTATAGGTTTTCTGGACGGATTTTTTAGGCTCGATTTTTAGGCTCAATATCTTAATAAGTAATCACTTTACTACTATATATACATTTGGTTTATAATTGAATTGTAAATTTAAAGCTCAACCCAATCCAAACTCCGGATACCTTAGGTGGCCGAACCATATCCATTTTGACAGCTTTACCTTAAATAATATTTTGTATATACTGCATATATACACATTGAAAAATAAATACTTAAATTAAACACATGATATAGATGTAAAATTTGAAGCTGATATCTTCTGTATAATAAGTAATCACTTTACTATTAGATCAACACACATCCATTTTGTACATATATCAGTGCAACAATTTCAATTTTAGACCGTTGCACTAAACCTTTGTCTACGGATTCATCATCATGGATATGTGCTTACTATATACATTTGGTTTATAATTGAATTGTAAATTTATAAGTGACGGGTTGTGACATTATATATTGTTATATATTATTATATGTAGTTTACAAGGAAGAAATGGAGGAGATAGAAAAGGAGCTGGAAATAGGGTTCCCAACCGATGTGAAACACGTGACACACATAGGTTTAGATGGATCAACGACCACTGTTAATTCAGCTCCCAACTGGGAAAATCTGAAGCCTACCGAAATTCTTTCATTCCCTGCTCTATCATTGCACCAATTCCAACTTGCCATGGCTGGAAATGGGGCTGCACATTCCAATTAGTTACTCATTAATAATTTAGCTCCATTTCGATTCAATTCACCTGCTTTTATTTGGTGTGTGCATGCTAAACAAACGATTACTATTGTACCTGTTAAGCTCCCTTTTTGTTGTATTACATCTCATTTTCAACTTCCTTTTTTTATCGTGATAAGAAATAATCAATTATTACGACGACACTAATATAATCCCGACACAAATTACTTAAACACTATACCAAATAAAATGCCACCTATATACGAATTATGATGTCGATTAAGAATTTTCTTACCAAAACAAGCCACGGGAATGAAGGTGTTTAACAACCAATAATATTGTGACGTCTATTAACCATATCATATGGGTACAGAGCTAGCATTATAGAGGGTTTTAATTGAGATATCGTGATTCGTTCAGCTGAGAATGGTACTTGTCCAAACACAAGGTAATTTGTCCCAATCCAAATCCTGTGTATAGTCACAAGTACTTGGTTGCACTTAAGATCGTCGACACGTGTCTCCTAATTCCAAGGCAATCGTTTAATAATTTCCAGCTGCTTCCAAGTTGGTGAAGCAGTGCCTGCACAATCAAAGAATAAATGCTTAGGCACTCTCGTGTTCGGACAAGCTGCACAATAGAACAAATAGGATCATTCATGCAGCAAAGTTTAATTTGCGCAGAACAACATTTCATGATATTATTATTAGGATTAATGACGATATAGTTTGCGCAAAAAAAAAAAAACAAAAATGAAGCAAATTAAGCATTTTCACATTAAGATCGGGAAAGCTTTTCTTACAATTTATAATCGTCCATCTTAGTACACATCCACACACACACATATATATCGAGTATTTCTTCATTATATAAACGCTACGTGTGTGTATGTATATTCATTATTAGTGCAATGCACGAGGAATTATGTCCTTTCATCAAAGTTATATATAAACACATATTTATATACATAAACTTAATTAAATAAAACTAGTAAATTTGGAAATAGCCACGCAAAGGCTCATGCATGTAATTCAATTTTTGTAACAGCTAACTCATTCTGAATTCCTATAGATAATTAAGTGACCTGTTGGTTAATAGTAATAGAAAATTCCATAATTCCATGGGTTAACGGGTAAAATTCCATTTGGCCTTCATATATTTTCCTTTTTTTAGAGGCCATTAATACTACTAGCGGTCAACCCGCGTTCAATATAATGAAATTATTATTTTATCATCAATGTAGAAATGTTACTTTTATTTTAAAAAATATTATTCACTAATAAGTAATAAATATATAAACTTCTTCCAATATGAGTTTAAAAAATATTTGAGAATATACAAATTTATAATAAATTAAGTTTTTTAACATGAGTTTGAGTAAGTGTTATAAATATACAAATTTACAATAAATTTTATTTTTAATATGAACTTAAGAAAATATTTACAATTTAGTGGAGTATATATTTGTATCGAAATTTAGCATGACTGGTAGTGTGATACGCACGTACGGGAAATGCTCGCTTAAGAAGTGGTGATAAATTTGTAATAAATTTTATTTTTAACAATAAGAAAGTATTTATGAATACATAAATTTGTAGTAATAAATTTGTATCAGACTATCAGTGGTTGAGCAAAGAGTCAAAACCCTAAATACCCGCCCTCACACTCAAAGTAGCAGGAGAGGCGACGGTTAATCGGTTATGGCAGACAAGAAGCGGTTAATAGCGCTAGGATTTGAAGGCTCCGCCAACAAAATCGCCGTCGGCGCCGTCACGCTCGATGGCACCATTCTGTCCAATCCTCGCCATACTTACATCACGCCGCCGGGACATGGCTTTCTCCCTCGCGAAACCGCCCAGCACCATCTCCAGCATGTGCTGCCGCTCCTCAAATCGGCGATGAAGGAGGCCAACATCACGGCTGAGGACGTCGACTGCCTCTGCTATACCAAGGGCCCCGGAATGGGAGCTCCGCTCCAAGTACAAATACACTTGCTCGCAATTTATTTATTATTTTATTTCATTTCATTTGGTTAGCTGCATAATTTTTTAAATGAAGTCGTGAATTACTTGATGGGGGTATTTATGCAGTTAAATATTACCATGTTGTTCATAGCTCGTTTGTTCTTTATCTACATTTTTAGAATGAAAACATTTAAACGAAGAATAGAATACTTTAATCTAGTTGTTGGCGAGAGGAAAGAATCCCAAATACTTATAACTGGTTGCATCCTTTTGTTATCGAGCATTTGATGCTTACCAGAGCCCCATACTCATTATTTATGCTCAACATCTTGTCGAAGTCTGTACGGTTAAATTCATTTTAATTTTTGTTACTCTGTTTGAGCAGACTTGAAATAAATTATCCAGCAAGGTTCAAGGTTGAATTCTTATTTTGTGGAGTATAAGATCTTAGAGGCGCCTACTGGGATAAATTAGATAGTGAAATTTCACAGAAAGCGGCGTGTCATTAAAAATCATGAAAAATTAGGTAATTGTGAAAAATTATACTGAAATAAAAGATTTCGGCATACAAGTAACTAATTTGTTTTAAAGAACATGAAACTACCCTTTCCGACTTTCATATTTCGAGTTCTTTTAAATTTGGGGGTGTCTGGATCCTTTTGTGGACATGACAGGATTGACTGCATATTGTTTTCTTGAGATGATTGTGCTGTCTTAACTTAAGCAGTCTTTATTGGTGGTTTTGTATTATTGGTAAGTAACATTGAGGCGCACAGCATGATATATAAATGAAAATCGAAATAAAAGGCTTCTTGTGTTTCCTTGCAGGTATCAGCTATAGTCGTTCGCATGTTATCACAACTTTGGAAGAAACCAATAGTTGCAGTTAATCACTGCGTTGCACATATTGAAATGGGGAGGATAGTGACTGGGGCAGATGATCCAGTCGTGTTGTATGTGAGTGGAGGAAATACTCAGGTTATTGCCTATAGTGAGGGCAGGTATCGTATTTTTGGTGAGACAATAGATATTGCTGTTGGAAATTGCTTGGACAGATTTGCTAGGGTTCTGAATCTGTCTAATGACCCCAGCCCTGGGTACAACATTGAGCAGGTACAGTAAATTAATAATGATGGTTACAAAGCTGTTTTATGGAATGCCAACTATTATTTGACTTGAAGAGGCATTAGTTTGTTTGATTCGTAAATTTTGAAATAATAAAAACAGACTTGTTTAGTTGTTTTTGTGGATTTCACTATTTCAGATATTTCTCCGTTATGTTATTGTATTATGGCGGCATCCCTTGTTTTGTATATATATAATTTAATAAGAGAGCAGGATTGTTGTCCTAAATGCATTTATTTTGTATCAATTTGAGGTCTTATTATTGAATAATTTGGTTTCTTGTGTGAAATAGTGGTATGTGATACAAAAGTAATACTTTGAGATTCAGATCTAATTCCTCTGATCTCATGCAGCTTGCAAAGAAAGGAGAAAAGTTCATAGAGCTTCCTTATGTTGTGAAAGGAATGGATGTTTCATTTAGTGGGATATTGAGCTATATTGAAGCAACAGCAGAAGAGAAACTTAAAAATGACGAATGCACTCCTGCAGACTTGTGTTATTCCTTGCAGGTAATTTGAGCCTGTTTTCGTTGTAGATGAGCTAATACTTGCCAATGTTGAATATATTACAAAAAAGGCGAAGTCTTATATTCTACTTGTTGCATTATTTGTAATTTTCAGGAAACATTGTTTGCAATGCTTGTGGAAATCACAGAGCGAGCAATGGCACACTGCGACACAAAGGATGTGCTAATTGTTGGTGGTGTGGGATGCAATGAACGGTTACAGGAAATGATGCGTGTTATGTGTTCTGAAAGGGGAGGGAAGTTATTTGCAACTGATGATCGATATTGCGTTGACAATGGGGCCATGATTGCCTACACAGGGCTCCTTGCATATGCTCAAGGTGAAGTGACTCCCTTGGAGGAATCTACATTTACCCAGCGATTCAGAACAGATGAAGTATTAGCTGTTTGGAGAGGGAAGGAAGACTTTAAATTAAACGGCCTTTGACAAGGTATTCTCTAAATACGACAACTGTTTTCTTTTGGTTTGGTTTCTTTTCTTTTATTTTGGGTGCACTCATTTCATGCTCATGGTTTATAGATCTTCTGCATTGCAGGCCATTCTACGTGTATTATTTTCATCTAGATCCTATCTTTGTTTTCAACATCTTACTGGTAAAGCTTGCTGTGTATTAGGATGTTGGAGAAGGATATATTCGACGATGTACTGATTTATACAGGGAATTCTGTGTACTTCAATTATTGTTTATTACTCATGTGATGATTATTCAGTGCAAACAAGATGACTTTCGTACTAATGTCTGACACCAAGAATATACTTTCGTATCTTCTTCTTCTTTGCAAACTTATTAAACTTGAATATTAGACTCAATTCTTCTTAAAAATGTACCTCATTATATATATTGGTTCTAATAATTATCCACAACTAATGTGAGACAATTTTAACAAAATTTTTGAAGACGCGACAAGTGCTTCTCCGTATACTTCCTCAGAATGATCACCAACATCTCAATGGGAACATAACTTTTTTTGCTCTTCATGTAATCCAGAAGATCACAGATGATACGAAACTGCTTCAACTTGTAATTTGTAGTTGAGAAAATATCAATCATTCAATTATAGGAGTCGGGCTCGTGACTATAATGCTCTTAAATTTAATGCCTCAAATATGAGAGATTGGATCTCATCCCAATTCTAAGTAGGATTTGTTTTTTGTTTTTAATTTTGGTGTTATTTGGTAATAGCAAGCAATTCTGTTTTCACAGCTTTGCATTTGTGTGCGTGGAAACATGATGGGCCTATAGCCTAACTCATAAAGCCCACTCAATTAACACATATGCTTCCAGAAACTTGACCCAATCCTACCTTTTCAATTATTTTATTTATTTCTCATGCATAAACTTCTTACATTACAGACCATTAGCTATACAGTACAGATTATTAATAAATATTCACCCTGTCTCCTCCTCCCATTTGTTACATTTACTTTTAAGCACGTAATTTAGAAAAAGTTTAAAAATAGTATAAGTGGTGACAGTTAAACTTTTGTGACTAATAAAATTGTTTTAGAAAAGAAATGTAACAAATTGGATGAAACAATTAAAAAAAAAACATAATAAACTGAGTGGGACGGATAAGTACTTGAAATAAGACTTTACTTACTAAATTGAAGGGTGATGTCATTTTTCTACTGGATGCGATGTCCTTTTTAAAGTTCACCAAGGAAAACATCTACAAAAATAGTTAAGCAAGTTATTATTATTATTTTTTTTTTAAGTTTGGAATGATTAGGATTGAGGACACACGTTACTGCATATTCTCTAATTATATTTCATAAATGATTATGTGATGTCACGAATCAGCTTATTGCATATTCCTAAATTTTCCTGAATGTTATGTTATGTATCTTTAAATCTTGTACATCCTAGCTAACTAATACAATGTGAGTATTAATAATTTGATAGTTGAATTGGGAGATAGTCTCAACATTGTATCTGCACAAATCTCAACCACTCAATTGTCATAGGTTGTAACATTTGACAATGTGATATTGTACAATAAAATAATTGGATCTATAGAATCGTATCTATTTGTTGGAATATCATTAGATATTCACTTCACATGGTGAACCTTTGAATCTTTCTCCTTTGTTATTTGACAAACACAAAGTCATTAAGTTGAAGATTTTGTTGGGATTTCCAATGATATTTCATAACATTTTCCAACTAGCTTAGGAATCTTGTATTATTTGAAATGGAATTGTGACAAGTTTCTCATACTTCGTGGCTTGCCCTAATTGGAATAGAGGACACATAATCTTTTTGAAAAATTAATGTCTATGATCATTCTAATTCATCATGATACGATTTATAATTTTAATACTTAATACACTTATTAATGATTGGTCTCATTAATTTTGACAAAATTTATTCGTAAATTATCTTCAAAACATAAAGTTTACCAAACACCATCTATCTAAACAAAAAACATAATTAGAGTACCTATCTACTTGGTAAACTCCAATTGGGATAATCGCAAATTTTGTTTGCATCTTCAAATAATTTAAATACATATCCTATTTTTAGTGCACAAATTGCCGGTCCTAAATTTATATACAACACAAATAGGAAGTTCCCTTAAAGCGAATGGTTTAGATATTTGATTATCTTTTTTAATAATTAATGTTATATCGTTGTTCTTAAACCCCTCTAGTTTTGTTCCTAAAATTTAATTATTGACAAAACCCAAGTATCTTTCTTTAATTTATGCAATACATTTAACTTTCTACAATCAACTTTGACATTTCTAATTCCAAAAATAATACTAGGTCATTGTTTGTCATGATTTAGACTTTTAAACTTCAAATCCAATATTTTACTATAAATTATTTGGTACCTTACTCATTTAAAAACTAACATGACCAGTCTTCAACTTTTGTACGACATTTTAAAATCATTTGTGGAATTACATTTAAAAAATGAGACGGAAGCTAGCTCGTACAGTCGTATTAACACTAAAGAAGTATTACATCAGTAAGATTAAATTAGTTTAAGATTATTGAAATTAAATTAAAATTTATGGCGATATCGAAATTAACTTGAAATAATAAGAAAAAAATATTTAATTTAATTTGATTTTTGTACTCCCTCTAAAAGTCAACATGAAAAATGCCCAATTTTTAATTTTTACATGAAAAAAAATACCCTTAAATCACACTACATTCATGTTACATAATTTTGTATGAAATCATGTTGTATTTTTTGTGGTATATATATATTTGAATTTTATATTTAATATTTGATTTAATTGAATTTAATTTAATCAAGACATGATTTTAATGTATTATTTAAATAAAAAAAAATTAGAAATATACACAAAAATGAAAACCGGGTCAGTTAAAACAAAACCCGACCGTTTAAGTACGACTGAGTTTTGTTTTAACCGACCGAGTTTTTGTATTTGTGTATATTCCTAATATTTTTTATTTAATAATATGTATGTGTGGTGTTGGGTGTGTATAAATTTTGTTTAATTAAATTGGATGTGTATAATTTTAAACATATACCAAATATTTTTTTAATTGCAAAAAATAAGAAAATAATTAATTAATACTACATTCCAAAGTAAGATGCAAGTCTAATTTTAATTAAGGATATTTTAGGTAATTTACAATCAAAATGAACACTTTCATATATATTTGTTACAAAGTGAGTATTTTTCATTTTTTGTTATATAAATGAACATTTTACCCCTAACACCCTACTTAATTTATTTGATTTGAGTACATGTAGGAATATATTTTAATTAAATTGAAATAATGGGAAAAAGGGTGCGTATAATTTAAGTAAGTAAATGTTTAATTTTAGAAAATATCGAATAAAGGGAACAAATATTATTATAATTAGTTAGCAATACTATATTTATAATTAATTACGCCACCTAATAGAAACTGGGTGGTGTTTAGTGTACGTGGAATTAAATAATTATTGTTTCGATGAATTCCTAATGACGTCTTAAGGTGGGGGTAGTTGTTATTATAAACTAAACAATCAATACAAAGTCAAAAACGAGCAAAGCCGCAATCAGCTGTTGTTCTCTCCACTGCTCTATTGCAGCTGTCTCCGCCGTGCTTCCGCCGGTAAGTTTCGGCTTCTTCTTCACTATTCTCTTTATTAAGGAATTTTTAATTCAATATATTTGAGTTATGCGTTTTTCCGGCGTATTTTGATGCTAAGCTCCGCGTACTTTCCTAATCTGGATTTCGCCATTTTCGCGTGTTTAAGTGCTCAACAGTCGTGGAACTGATGGAATTAGATAGGGGTTTCAGTTTCATAGCTGTACGTTTTTAGTAATTTCATATAATTTTGTGAAATAGGTGTGGGAACGGTGTTATTGATTTTGCTGAAATTAATGGATTTGAACCTTTGAAGTAACATTTGCTTAAATTGTAGCCGAATAAATGCATGTTTGTATGATTATTGATTATGATATTTTTCTATATCTGGAACATTTTTCGGTAACCAAACTATCATTAATTATGACTGCAGTCTTATTTGTTACTCTATTTTATGCTTTTGACTTATATGCTCTTCACTTTGATGAGCTGCACTTTCGTCTTGCCCCTATGCCCTAGAATAACTGTGCAAATTCTGGAACTGCTACATTTAGTGGGCATTGATGGTAAATTCCTTACTTCCTTCAACTATCTTTGTTGGTACTTGGTAGTTAAATATAGAGTTGCATCCACATCACGCAGAGAAGTTGATTCTAGTGCTCCTCGTGTGACATTTGTTTAGACAGTTCCGAGCTTGTTTAGAACAAGATTATTCTAGTGAATAATCTGAGTCTGACTTGAGAGTGGGTAAAGAATCCTCTGTTCTTGAAATCATTATTTATAATATTTACGTTTAAGCAAACTGAATCTGAAGCTTACTTTTTCGACCATGGGAGACAATAAGAATTAACACCGTTTGGTCCCTCAGTTCAAATCAAAGCTAAGCTCACGGACCAATCTTAGTATAGGCTTCTGCATGAGATCCTTGGCCAGACCCTGCCCCAACACGTGGATTTGAATATTTAACTTGAGCCCTTGGAAGTTTTACAGATTTAATTTCCTTGTTATATTGTCTAGGTCTTTTAGGCATTATTATACTTGTAATGCATCAGCATCTTATCAAATAGCTAGTAGTATGGCGTAATCTTTAGTTAGATGTTGGCCTATAATTTTCTTGATAATCTTATTTGTTCTTTTAAAGGCGAATTTTTTGATATTGTGCATTAGCTTCATTCCACTGTTCATTGAAATATTTTTCTCTATCAATCTAAGTTATATTCACTGCCTTAACGCCTCTAAATTTCTAAGCTTTTCTCCAATGTTTTTTAATGGCATATGTTCATCTTGTTTATGCACGTTCTTAAGAGGGAAGAAAGATGTTAATCGAACCGTATGCACTGCAGGTTTCCAGTCTCACAGATAATTGTTGAATTATTTAGGGCGTGTTACAAAATATTGGGCCAAAAGTGTGACCTTGGTTAATATGATACCAAGGGGACATTTTATAATATGCGTGTCACCTTTGGGAAAATCAACAGAACTGTATTGTACTTCAAGTTCTTCACAATTCTCTGACAATTGCTCCGCGTTAGTGTTTTTAGGGTACTCTGGTTAACATGGAGTACCCCTTCTCCAGTACAGACAAGGGTAGCAACTTTCCAGTTTTACCAAGGAATGGGGTGGTGGATATGGCTGCAAGGTCAACATATAACAGTGTGCAGGGCTCAAATATGGAGGAATCATTTATTAATGTGGCAGATCTGATGAATTTTGATACATATTCTGGATGGTGCAACAGCCCGAGCAATTTGGTTGACCAGATGTTTCCCTCCTTTGCAAATCTATCGCCTCTTGATGGATTGAACTTCACGCAACAGTATAGTTCAGGAATATTCACACTGGATAATGATGTTAATGAAAGTTCATTAGTAAACGAAGACAAGTTGATGCTTCATGATATGGATTACCAATTTCCTTTCGCTACAAGTTCTGTTGATGATGGGTTCAGTTCGACTAAGATGAAAGATAAGTTCCCAAAGCGCAAGCTAATAGGTGATTTTGGACACAATGTGATACCAAGACCTCTTATCCAGTCACTTGCTGATAAAATGCTAAGAGCATTGAATCTATTCAAAGAATGGTCTGGAGGGGGAATTTTAGCCCAAGTGTGGGTTCCAATGAAGAATGGGGATCAGTACATCTTAAGCACTTCAGAACAACCTTATTTGCTTGACCAAACACTTAGCGGTTATCGTGAAGTGTCTAGATTATTTACTTTTGCGGTAGAATCAAAGCCAGGGTCTTTCCCAGGGCTTCCTGGTCGTGTGTATGCTTCAAGGATTCCGGAGTGGACCTCAAACGTAATTTACTATAATAAGGCTGAGTACTTCCGAGTACAACATGCCATTGATCATGAAGTTCGAGGTTCTATTGCTATACCTATTTTTGAGGATGAGTCACTTGAAGGGCACTGTTGTGCTGTGCTAGAACTTGTAACCACTATGGAAAAGTCTAATTTTGATTTGGAGATAAAAAATGTTTGTCAAGCACTGCAGGTCAGTTTACTATATCTATCTATTTATTTTAACTCGTTCATGGTCTTTATAAATATTCAAAAATAGTGTCCTGTTTCATAATTAGCACTTTTCAATGAAAAACCATGCTAAACTTGTGATTAGATAACAAATTTCTTACAGATGTAATGATAGTGGTGGGCAACAATATTTTTCAGCTCAGAGTAAAATTTCTCCCCAGTTTTCATCTATAACATATTGCTACTGTTTACTGGAGTGCAAACGTCATCTTTTCGTATATGTTCTTTGTAAAACTTTGACTAAATCCTATTGAATTAGTGAATGTCAAACCTCTCAATCATTATCACAGTCCAGGTGATTTTTAGAATCTTCTTCTGCTTTTCTTGCATATCACTTGCAAGGCATTAATTCTTAAAAAATCGTTTCATGAATTTATGTTGTACATTGCTTTGTCATTGTTTTACATATCAACTGTAAATATTTTCAGGCTGTGAGTTTGAGTAGCCCCGCACCTCCAAGACTCTATCCCCAGGTTTTCATTAAAGTTTCTGATTGTTATTGTTCATTAGGATTTTCTTCATTACAAGATCTTGATAGTCGACCTGTTCTGATACCAATTTTCATTTGCAGAGTCTCTCCAATAATCAGAGGACAGCTTTAGTTGAGATTACAGATGTTTTACGTGCTGTCTGTTATGCACATCGACTACCTCTTGCTCTAATATGGATTCCTTGTAGTCAAACAGTGGGACCAGGTGAAGGAACTAAAATGCATGTCAGAGGATACAATAGCAATGTAAATGAGAAATACGTGTTGTGCATAGAGGATAGGGCCTGCTATGTTAATGACAAAGACATGAAGGGTTTTGTCCATGCATGTCGGGAACATTACCTTGAGGAAGGACAAGGCATTGCTGGAAAGGCTCTTCAATCAAATCACCCATTCTTCTATCCGGATGTCAAGGAATATCATATAAGTGAGTATCCACTTGTTCATCATGCCCGCAAATTTGGCCTAAATGCTGCCGTTGCAATCAGGCTGAGAAGTACCTATACGGATGACAATGATTATATCTTGGAGTTCTTTCTTCCTATCAATATGAAGGGAAGTACAGAACAACAACTCTTGCTTAATAACCTCTCCAGTACCATGCAGAGGATCTGTAAGACTTTGAGGACAGTATCAGATACTGAATTGCATGGGATGGACAGTTCCAAAGTTAAATTACCAGATTTTGAAATGAGAAACATACCTCCAATATCAGTATCTCGGAGGAGTTCTGAAGAGTCGCTTCTTGGTGGCAATTTAAAAAATGTTGGTCCCAATACCCAGAATGTAATTGAATCTACATCCACCAGGAAAGAAGCTGATGATCCTCATAAACAGGTGATTGTTATCTCACCATTTACTATTTGGCATTCCTCTACCATTGCACTTTTCAGATACATTATGATAAATCCTATTTTCTTTGCTACAAGCCTACATTATTGAAGAACGAAAAATTATCCAGTATGGACGATGAGTCTCATATTAGCTCCATTAAATTTGTTTTGATCCCCAATGTCTCCAATATATTAACTTACAACTAATTCTTTTAGAGCCACTAATGGTTGTAGAATGTGGCTGGTTCGAGGAAGCAAGTGGAGAAGAAGCGAAGTATAGCTGAGAAGCATGTTAGCTTAAGTATTCTTCAGCAACACTTCTCTGGGAGCCTCAAAGACGCTGCGAAAAGTATTGGTGGTGAGTCCTGTTCAAAAATTCCAAAATCTTGGTTGCACCTATCACTACACGGCATCCACACTTTTGAGCAAATGCATTTAACACATATATTCTAAATCTTATGATTCAGAGCCTTCCATATTGCAGAAGTGAGCATATTGCAGCTTATCTGTCATAGACAAACATTAGTATCTGAACTTCTTATTATGTTTTTGTAGTGTGCCCAACTACACTCAAAAGGATATGCAGACGATATGGCATCTCAAGATGGCCTTCTCGCAAAATCAATAAGGTGAATCGTTCTTTGAGGAAGATACAAATTGTGCTCGACTCTGTCCAGGGGGTGGAAGGAGGATTAAAGTTTGATCCTGCAACAGGTGGGCTTGTGCCTGCTGGGACTATCAGCCAAGAATTTGACACTAGAAACAGAGTTTTCATGCCCGAGAAAGATGATATGATTGAAGACTGTGATTTGGTAATCCAGAATGCAAAATCTGCACCAACATCTTCTTGCACGAACATACAAACTCCCATTGTGAAAGTGGAAGACGAGTGTTTATTAGATGGAACCCATATGGTGGGAGAATATGAGCCGTATCCTCCTCACTTGCCAACTTCAGAGCACTCCCGGTTAGCTACATTAGATGCTGGGCTCTCGCGACCTATCAGCCTAAACAGCGTGCCTTGGAAGACAACTTCTTCAAATGTCGTACAAAGTTCTTTTCTCCCCAGAGAAACACTCAATAGGTGGGTATTGGATGATAAATCTCATTTCATTTCTCAAAACTCAAGCTTGTCAGCAGTTGGTGATGAGATGGATACCAAATCAAAAGATGATATCGTCATGGATAAGGACGATGGGCTTATAGAACACAATCAACCTACTACCTCAGGCATGACCGACACATCTAACGGGTCTGGATCTGCATCTGGATCTCAGATGAATAACAGTTCTTCAAGTTCCAGAAGTTCAGGAAAGAGGCCGAATCATAAGAGTGAGACTGGTTATGTAAATAGCGGGTTAAAAATAGTAGTGAAGGCGACTTATAAAGAAGACACGGTCAGGTTCAAATTCGAGACTGGTTATGGGTGCATTAATCTGTACGAAGAAATAGCAAAGAGATTCAAACTCCAGATAGGACAGTTCCAGCTCAAGTATTTGGATGATGAAGAGGAATGGGTGATGTTGGTAAGTGATTCGGATTTGCAAGAATGTGTGGAAATATTAGAATTTATCGGCCGTGGCAGCATGAAGTTTCTGGTCCATGATGTGGCAAGCGCCATAGGAAGCTCTGGTGGCAGCAATTGCTTCCTCGGAGAAGGATATGGTAATGTGTAGCTGGTGGAGGTCGACGTTTGACTGGTTTTAAAGGATTGGAGGAAGAAGAGGATGATCCATACCCATTATCAGCAGAAGATAGATAGGAGCTCTCTCAAATCGATACTAGTTTGTAAGGCTTGTACATTATACCAATTTAAAGAACTGTCAAGATTATACATGTCTTAGAATGTATAGACTTCGATAATTAATAGGATAGTATTAGGATTTGTATATAATCTTTGTGTTGTAATTTTCCTACTTTGTTCTGCATAATGCAGTTTTTGGTACATTATGCATAAGCTCGACTGCCTATATTATAAAATTAGTGAATATCGGATTGTGTTAATAATCTGCATATTACAATTTACAGTAACAATAAACATGTCCAGAGATATTTGTAGAACAATCCATGAATTGATATGACATAAAAGATCAATTTCTTTAGCATAACAGTTAAAATGAACCTGTGATTAGTATTTTTTTTTTCCAAATAAGAATTATATTATAAAATAAATATTGTATGAATATAATGTAAAAAACTAATCTTTACTGGCGGAACTCAGAATATTTTGAGAAGTAATTACATTTGTGCATTAATTTTTTTCAGAAGCACATGCAACCAGAATCCCAAATTTTATGATGAAACTTTAGTCATAAATTACAGAATATAGTGAAGTAAAGAGTTGTGCATGCTAGAGATATTGGCCCCATTCTTATCTACTTATATAAAAGCTAAATTGGAGGGAGGACATATTTGTATTCATAAGTTTAGCTAAATTGAAGAGCATATATAGTTTTATTCATAATTTGAAGTTGAATTGTGAATTACATATATAAAAAGAAGAAGAAGAAGATGTCTATTTGTGAGGGAAATTTGACATCATATTTGTTAATTGGAGGAGTGATTGTTGCGTTAATAGCGTACGGACCATTATGTGGAATGTTGGGAAGATTCATCGCTCGTAAGCAAGCTGCAGAGGCCTGAGCTAATTATAGACTACTGTATATGCACTACCAAATATTCAATTTAATATGAATCCTACTTTCTAAGGATTTCAATTCTTAATTTATACTACTATGTACTTTTTTCTTTTTCTCAAAAATTAGAGATGAAAGATATAATCTAGTTCCATTTTGATGCACTTACTATATTTGTTCACAATTTTTGCATTACTTATTTAATCTATTAGACTAATGTTAATTATAAGAGTTTTGTCCAACTTTTCCCATTATTATTACTATCATGATTCACAAATTTGCATAAATTGTATTTTTATGCGACACACGTGCATTTATTTCCTTAATAAAATTAATTGACGTCACTTCAAATATAAATAAATAATTAAATACGCCCCAGGGTGGGTCTAGTAAAAAGGAAGGGGGCATTAATTAAGTTTTTAATATTTGTATTAGTTCATGTGCAAAAGTTTTTATTATTGATCTAATACTCCCTCCGTCCTGCTAAAAGTGGCCACATTTCCTTTTTGGGTTATCCCATTAAAAGTGACTACTTTACTAAAAAAGAAACAATTTTACCTTTAAAATATCTATCTCCTACTTTTTAACACACAAAACTTTACTTTTTTAATCTAAGTGCCTACTCACTTGTGGCCGCTTTTAGCGGGACGGAGGAAGTAATATTTTTAAGTTTTTTTAATCTCCAAATTAAAAATTAATATTTAGCCTCTACTATTAAAATTTTATGCATCCACCTCTATTTGCTACTATATTTCTTATATTAAAAACGAAGAGAATGAATATACTGATTAAGAAGTTAAAATTTTGTGTTTTTTATAAAAAAAAAATTAATTTTTAACGGAACGTCCTCATAAAAAACGAAACTTATTAAGAATGAAAATAGTAGTTCTATGATAAATTAATGGGTATTTTAGCATTTACCTCATAATATTTCCCATTAAATATGTCATGTTTTGATCAAAACTGTGAGAATTTTTCGGTTAAAATAGAACATTTAGTGGGAGAGAGAACATTTAACTGTTCTTATCATTTAATTATTGCTAATTACTTAAGACACGGTGGTCTAGATGCAATAAATACTTCATCGAAACCTAGTCCTTTTTGGGGAATATAAGGGAATTTGTTGCTAACATAAAAAACAAGTGCCAAATTTATTTATTTTTTCTATTTGGAGTAACATTCAAAAGCAGTCAACATATCGATTAAACAATGTAAACCCTGCCATATATCCAATTAAATACTCTGCTTAACTTTGTGTTTATTGAATTATTAATTCATAATTTATATAATTCATATATACTTTGTAAGTTTAATCTCTAATCGTGCACTATCAATTATATTCCATAATAATCATGTTACTGACATGTATGATATTCGTTCCAAAAGAAATTTAAATCATTTAATTTATCAGTCCATATTATTTACGAGTATCCCAACGTACATATTTCAATATTTTATATCAGATGACACTGCAATCCAAGAAATTATTCATGAATAATCAGATTCCATCTCCTCCTAATTGCCACTTGATCAGTAATTAAGGCATGATTAACATACAAAAAAATTGAATAAATCTTAATATATTTTAGTTTAATTATAAGTTGAAGACTATATATAATACATATAACTAACTAGTGTTGGTTTATGCTTTTACCATTCGTATATTTTGTTGCTCCTCTGAGACTAGACTCAGACTCAGACTCAGACTCAGAGGTCAGGTCCTTAATTACTGAGCATTGTCATAAATTCAACAACCGACAACTCAAGAAGATTGGAGTCAAAACTATACATTATTTATTCAATGTAAAAATACTAAATAATATAAAACCAATGCAAAGCCAATCAGAGTTTATTTGAATCCATTAAAATTAAAAAAAGAAAACATATACTTTGAAGATTCTCCAATATTTAATTTAAAAAAAGAAGAAGAAGATACACATTACACAGTGAGAAATTTGGTTGATGCTCAGAAAGTGTAGTTAGTTTTGAAGGCACTAATTTTCTTACTCAACGGTTTCACCCCTCCAATACTCATCTCTCTCTCCTCTTCATCACCATCGCTCTCTTCATCGTCTCCATCGAAGGCCGGGTGACTCAGAATGCAGCTCAGAAGCTGCGTTCCTCGAAGTGCGTTCGTCAGGGGAAGATGCCCCTCCGGCGGCGGCGGCGCAGCCTCCATCTGCCACGTGAACTCGGAGGGGAAGCTCCGGTAGTTGTACTGATCCACCTCGGAGCTCTCCAGCTTCTTCATCCACCCAACTTTGATGAAGAATGTGGTGAAATCCTTGTTCGATTTCTTCCAGATCTTCCTCTGCACGCTGTACCCGAAGCGGTCGTTGCTGTGCTGCCGCCACAGCGCGTCGATGGATCGGAGATCGTCGGTGGGGATGAACTGCACCTCCGAGAAGAACACGTAGCCGCGCTTCACGGCGGCGTCGCCGGCGAGGGCGATGATGAGGCGCCGCGTCTCCTCGTCGGCCTCCCGAAAGTTTTGGGAGGAGAGGTGCTGCTGGAGGAGCTCCAGGGAGGTGCCGCCGGAGGTCGAGGGGTTGGTGGTGGGGGTGGAGGAGGTAGCGGCTGAGGTAGCCGCGGCGGAGTAGGATAGGGAAGTGGCGGGGGCAGTGTTTGTGGCGGTGGTGATTGGGCGGAGGAAGAAGGTGTTCGCAGCGGTGGGATGGTAATCTATGGAGTGGCGCCGCCGCAGAGAGCGGTGGTAGTGGTGGTGGATGGAATTGAAAGTATTGGTGGACATTTCAGAGAGGGAGTAAAAGTTTCTTTTCTTTTTTTCTTCTTTTCTTCTTTTCTTTTCTATATTTTTTTCTTTCTTTCAAGAATTTGTGTTCTTAGATTAATATTAGTAGTAGTACTAGTTTTGATTTGTTTTGTTTGATGGAAGTGGGAGTTATAGTGAGTGAAAAGAGGGAAATGAAGGGAGATAAGAGAAATTTGGATGTGGTGTGGGAGATAAGAAATGTGTGAATAGGTCACCACCCAAAATAAATTGCTGCATTTTCATTGGCTGAGGCTGGGTGAGGTTGGATACTTTTATTTTCGTCTCATTATCTTTTGGACAAATATCAAAATTCTTTTTTAATATGTATTGTCATGTCATATTTGGCCTTATTTAATATATATTGAGTTTCTACACTTAATTCACTAACATTTTGTGTCACTAACTTAATAATGTCCATTGTGTATACAATGATGACATTTTAATTACCAAATTATGGAATTTTGTAGGAATTACAAAAATAAAGGATAGCATTTAGGATTCTCTATCCATATTTGATTTATCGTGTTATAGTTTTTTTTTTATTTAATTATTCTGCATTTTTTCAATAATTGATTTTTTATGCCTGATTATTTGTAAGTATAGTAAGGTGTTCTTTATATGGTCCATGAGATGAAGGTAGATAAGATAAATAATATATCTTCATCTAATGTTTGGTACAAAAAATGAGTTATGTTAAAGGTCCGAGATAAATCTAAGCCCGCTACTATTTTAATGTTGAACCTATATGAATAATAACACCACTTTGGTCAGATTATTTGATGCAACAGTAGCTAAGAATATTTATTATCCTTCTTCATCTTATTTTTTAGAAGAACCTACTAAATAAATTACTAAACACTATTCATATTAATTACCACAACACTTTTTATACTAATAATCTAGATTTTTGTTATCCTTCTTCGTCCAATCTTTTAACAAAATGTTATCTTTTCACAAAAGAAATATTCCATTCGGATCCCATTTATAGTTAAAGTCGGCACTGAAATAACTTTTAAATCCATGTTATATTGTTATTTATCTCAATATGGAGCAGTAGTACACTACTATTATTTATGTTGGTTCCACCAATTGCGTCTCCTCTTCAATTAATTTCTTTTTCACACAATAACTAAATATCGAGCACCGCATATATGCATGCATAAATTATAAAACTTGTGTGGGATGTTGTGAACCATATATTATATTACTACACAAAAAAAAATGTAAACAAATATGGGATTTAGCTTAAATGTGAATTTTAAAAACATCTAGCTAGAAAGGATTGCCAATTAATTAATTAATTTTAATCAATAGCACATGTTTCAAAAATAAGGCCGCGTGCAAGAAATTAATCGTATAATCTGGAAAGGATGACCGCATTATTCCCACTCTCTATTAAGATTAAGTTAGCCAAACTTAAGAATGAAATGAAATTAAACTATATTGGGTGCAGATTAAAAGAAAAGAAAGGAGAAAAAAAGAAGAATGAATTAGTAGTTGAATTAGTTGGAAATGAATGAATGAGTTAAAAATGATCAAGATTGTTAAAGAGTCTGAAGCTAAGAGCATTAAGCAAAGCCCTAGAGTACTGTCTTGATTCCATTTTCCAATCCATACCTGTGGTCATCATGGCCTTGAATTATGGGTAACTGATTCTCCCATCCTTGTCAAGATCTGCATCGTAAATAATATCATGCAGTAAATGTTGATTAATGGAATTAGATTTAGAGCCAAAGTGGTCGTCCAACAAAGCTTCTTGCAACTCCTCAAACTCAATGTAACCACTTCCATCCTTGTCGAAATACAGAAATGCTTCTCTCAATACTTCTTCATTGTTTATTTTCATTAAATGCACTGCCAACGTCACAAACTCCTCACAGCTCAGCCACCCTTTCCCTTCGCTATCAGCCTGCATGCATGCACGCACGCACACCAAATCGATTTATTATATAATCCATTCATTTTCATTCATTCATTTAATCAAGTATTTAAATATACTACTTACAGCATCAAGAAGCATCTGGACGTCGTGATCGGCCACGGGTTGGCCGATCACGTGCAGCCCATCTTTGAGTTCTTGATAATTGAGGTGCCCATTTTTATCTGTGTCCATCATCTCGAACATTTCTTTGATCCCATCTACTTGCTCGACCGGTAACCTTTCTGCCACCACCTATACATACATCACATTACATATATATTAGAAAATAAATTATAAAAGAATTTTGTTATGCAATATATATAACTTACTCTTAGGACTCTCTTCTTGAATTTGTTCATTAAAGAGAACTGCTTGATTCTTGTTCTCACGCGGTCGCCCAACGGTACGTTTGACACTTTGTCACCATTTTGTATCCATGGGTGTTCTTCACAATTCATTAATTAACTTATAAACACATGCATGAAAGTATATATTAACTATTGAATATGGAATAATGATATAGATAGATAGATAGATACCAAGGATTTGATCGACGGTGAGGCGACTGAAAGGAGTGGGGTCCAACATGCCCTTCACCAATTCTTTAGCTTCGTCACTAACTTTAGGCCATGGCTCTCTTTTAAAGTCTACTTGTCCGAACACAATTGCTTGTGCTATCCCTTCTTCTGTTTCTGCACAAATTCATTAATATTACACTCCATTACTTATATAACTAGCTTGATCGATCTCTTCATAATTCATTAATATATATATTTCATCAGCATTATTCAATACTTATATATATATGATATTACGTACCTGCCCAAAAGGGAGGAACTCCACACAGAAGAATGTAAAGAATAACACCGCTGCTCCAAATATCTACCTCTGGTCCATAATTGCGCCTCAGCACCTCAGGTGCCATGTAATATGGGCTCCCTACGATCTCAGTAAATCTTTGACCTAACATTTCATCATTATAATATATCTATTTCTTATCAAAGTACTTTAACTAAAACTTAGAAACAGTAATGAATAAGTGGACTGAGAGAGTTCTGACCTGGTTCGAAGAATATTGAAAGGCCAAAATCAATGGCTTTTAGGGGAGAATTTTCTGTGGCGTTTGCGTATAAAAAGTTCTCTGGCTTAAGATCTCTGTGAATTACTCCATGAGCATGGCATACCTGCACGAGTATTTTTTATATACCATGCAAAAATGCCCAAGTTGAATATTCTTAATATAGAAAGAAAGAATTAAAAGAAAGAGAGATTAGATTAGTTATTAGTACGTACCTTGACAACCTCAAGAATGGTCTTGATGACTTGAGAAGCAGCCCTCTCAGTGTAATGTCCCCTTGAGACAATCCTATCAAAGAGCTCTCCACCCCCACACAGCTCCATAACCAGATATATGGCCTCCTTATCTTCATACACCTCTTTATAGCTCACTATATTGGGATGCTTTGGCAAATGCCTCATGATCTCCACCTCCCTCGTCACATCCTCCACGTCTATCTCCGTCCTCAGCTTGCTCTTCGATATCTTCTTGCACGCGAACCTCTCCCCATTACTCTCGTCCATGCATTCGTATGTCACCCCGAACTCCCCCCTCCCCAGCTCCTTCCCCAGACTATATTTCTTCAATATGTCGTTCCCCGTTGGGTCGGTAAGCACCTGGATAGGCCGAGATACCCTCAATGGCCCCACCTTCCCACCGTGCTTCTGGTGGCCTGGTTTGTGGTGATCATTTTTCTTGAACACTCTTCTTCTCTGTACGGACATGCATGGCCCCATGGGATTTTGTTTTTATTTTTTTTCCTCTTTCTGGGTTTGAGAGAGAGGAATTTGGTGGCTTTGTCTTACAATCCCATGGGAACAAAAATGGGAGGGGGAGTCTGAGAGGGAGATAAAAGTTGTTGCTTATTTTTTTAGCTTACCTTTGCGTACCGCCTTTCGCTCCTGCCCTTAAATTAATTGTTTTTTTTCATTGTTAGAGATTAGAAAATACTCCAACAATGGATCTTATATAGGAGTTGTAACAAAATAAATGAGAGAAAAAAAACTAACATTCATGAGAACAAGTTTAATAAGAACAAAGGTAAATAGTTTCACAACTTTTTTTTTTTTTTTTTTCAAATTTATCTATTCCACATGTCAAAAGGGACCAATTTTTTTGAAGGTAGTAACTCCATTTTTTAACATAATACACAGACTATTTACAAATACTAGATTCGGATAAATCCACACCCACCACCCACACATTTTCCTCAAACCCAATAATTAACTGATGCACATAATCATGTGAAGATTCTAATGTCAAAACAAGATATGGAGGAGCTTTCTGATTTGTGCCTCCGGATCATACTTTAACGGCTGCTGTTGCACACATGGCATGAAGCTTCGGATCGAGCATTTACATACGTACACTTATCGCATGCCCAATTTCCTGAATCGGCTACATTTCTGGCTGATGTACTCGTCTTTGAAGACCCCTTCCCTCTTCCCCCTTTACTCTTGCTAGTTCCGGCCACACTTCTTGAACTCATCTTGTTGCATACCGCCTGTGAATCCACATCTGAAAGCCCATTCTCCAGCGCTCTAACCAGGTTCTCAAAGTAGTTCCTCGTCACACTGTAAACAAAAAAAAAAAAAAGGTTCCAATGGTTCCTTAATAGACTTTAGCAGAGTCACAATGTGTGTTTTAAATCATCAATGATCTCATACTTGTCGATGCAGCCATAAACTACCTTGTCAGACCAGCAAGTTTGGTGCGGAAATCATTAAAGTCTTTTGATGGGCAATCAGAGTTCACATAATTCATTAGCTCTTTCTCTGCACATTGATGAAGCCTCTCCAGACCAGCTTCAGCCTCACCTAAATGTTACACATTTGAATGGTCAGTTGGTCCATTAAGCTCAATCACAAAATGACCCAGGATTTAATTTAGTGCGCAAACAGGTTGCAAGAGAATGCAATACCTTGCAAATACTCAAAGAACTGCTTTTTAGTTTGTTCAATCTCAGGTAGATAGAAGCCATACGCATATGTCCATTTTAGAACCCTCCTGCATTCAACTATCTGCAAAAAATTTCAAAGTTCATGCATAACCATACCAAAATATCAGAAAGATAAAACTAGAGTAAGCACAATGACTTCAAAGATAGCAGAGTCAGGTCCCATAAATGCTACCACAGCAAGTGAGAAATCTGACACCTGTGAACCAATATAAGGAGTTACAACTGTGAGTCTGTGTCTAAATATTCTACTGACAATTACATTTGTGCTTTCATCCTCAAGCAGAAGGGAAAGAGGACGAAAAGAAACTTTATCCTAGTTTAAGAAGATAGATTTTTCCTTCTATTTCACCTCAAAAGGAAATAGATTTTCTCTATTTTTGTCAAGACAGGAAAATGCTCTTTATCCCTCAGCGACATTATCTTAGTATTTATTAATTGCTTCAAGGTTAATTATTAGATAAAGTGTCCATATTAAAATTACAATCACCTGAAACCCCAGTACAGAAGATAGTCTTAAAACATTTACCACCTTATTATGAAATAATTATCCTTGGGTACTGAAATATTAAGTGCCATGGCATCTTCTTAATACAACTATGGCACTTGCACTTATGAGATTATCATACTGCAATCAACCCTTAAAGTTCAACTTAAAGTACTTGTCCTGATCTTACCTGTTGCCAGGCTTCTATTATGAACTTCAACTGTGACTCAGGTTGAGATTGAGCTTCACTGAGCCTCTCGAGCTGAAGAGAGAAAGATTCAACATCAACAATTAAATTGCAGGGAGTACATAATTAAGTAAAGAACAGATAAATATATTATAGAGCAACACAGAGCTGAATAAGACCTCTTAAGGAGCAATTTTGGATATTTATAGTTATGGCTGTCCATCCTTGGAGGCCAGAGAAACACAATATAGCTATAAATGCTATAGGAACCACAACACTGTATCACATTCATCTCATGATTAAAAGATGTGTTTGATTATTGCAATTTATAAGTGTCTATTGATTGGGAAACTAACATGGAGAGATGCCCCCATATACTTAATGGAGTCATCAAGCTTCCTTCCTAAGGTGATCATAGAGGGAATTTCAGGAGCTAATCATCTAGATTCTGATGAACACTTCATAAGGTGCAGACCTAGGAAGATATCAAACTTTTTTCTTTCGAAGAGGACAGAAAGGACACTTTATGAGAGGCTTTAATAGATGTAAAACCTTACAAATGCTGAATCTCATCCTCCATATGTCTTGGTTTCGTTTGGCCTGCAGGGTAACTACACACAGCCATCTCCTCTCATGATAATATAACTACTAAAAAGGATCAGGTTCTAGATCTATTGGAGCTTATATCGATCGACAACAGATCTGCTATAATCGTGAGAATTTGTTAGTAGAAAAGTACAGGAGCTTATCTAAATAGCACCTTTAAAATTTTTAGGAAGTAGTTAAAGCCCCCTAGAATCTTATGTCACACTTCTTTGCAGACCATGAATGACTTTTTTTTCTTTCTAAACAATTATAATGGAGACAGATATAGAAACACAGCTTTCATCTATTATCATTTGCAGACAGACTAATGGAGGCAGGAAATCCTTACATTTACATTTTGCATTTGGTGCAAATCTCCCAGTGCCTTTTGCCTTGACTGCATTGAATTTGTTTAAAGTTGCACGTTATGCATAAAAATTGAAAAAATCAACTACATACTCAGATACTCTAAAAACAACAGCAGCCAACTATGATGATGGAAGGATAAAGTAAACAACACACAATACTGTTAGCGTACTGTGCAATCACAAAATTAGAAACTTATAAATGGTTAGAAGTATTTAAGAGTTCCCAATTAATAAAATTAACCCAAATCTACAGAACGGTCAGAACCCACTACAGAAACTATCTGCAGGTTAAAGAGGAGTAAAGCAGGTTTCACTATATAAGAGAACATGTAAATGGGGATATCATAGAGACTGGATGCAGCATCTAACTGCACGCACTTGACCACTTATCAAGCTGAATCACTTCAACATCAATTCTTGCATAATGTTAATCACTCTTAAGAGATTGCAGAAACCATTTAGACCAAACTTTTCAGGGCATTGTGTCAAATGACACATAGCTTTTCTAGACAATCAAAAACTAAAACTAAGATAAGTAGTTAGTTATCGACTTCCTAAGCACTTCCATAATAGAATCTAATTAGTGATTGAATTCACATAGGGTCTCCAGATACGTGGCTATATTTTTCAGTTCTTACTGTGTAACCTCTTATCTAAGATTTATCTTGTCAAGTGTTTGGTCAGACTGAAAAACTTCCCATCAATGTCAAGTGCTGAAGGAGCAGTTGAGGATTGATAAGTGCATGGGTAAAGCCACCAATCAGTCATTCAATTGAACTAGCCAAATAGAGTCTTACGACTAAAATTAATAATTATAATATAGTAAAGGCGTCCTTAATGAGACAACTAGGAATCAATAGCATACAGATTGGTTGGATGCCCATCGCTCGTAATAATGAGTGTATCTTTCCAAGGAGTTCTTGGCCATCTCTCTCCTCCTTTCTGCTTCATCATACTGGGTTCATTTTGCATTTGAGTTAAAAGAAAGCGATCAGATTCAATACACAATAGCTTAACAAAATGATATACTCCATTTGTCCCACTTCATTAGTCCCACTTTGACCAAAAAGCTCTCACATATTTGGTCAAAGTGGGACTAATGAAGTGGGATGGAGGGAGTATAACAGAAGACACCAGCAACATAAATGCCCATATTTTATACCACTCCTTCTTGCTTTGCTGCTTCATAACGGTTGCATGCGTAAAAACCTCCCGTTCTCTCACCATGGTCTGACCATTGACCAAGACACAGCCTGCAGAAGTGTAAAATGACAGTTTTTGGATTTGAATGAAATAGATACGAAATTCAGCTAAAGCACGATTAGAATTACGAAGGGGAAGTATCTATTTTATTAAACATTTGTTCTAAATCAGAAAGCTAGTATAGCATACCAGCAAAATTCAAACTTGCATGGAGGAGTGCAAGTCATGTGCATGCAGCCTTGGTTCTTCTCAATTGGACGCTTGCACTTGGGACAGGGCTTGGAGTTGGCCAATATCCTATAATCAGAAAATCGGCATGAGGGATTTCATATAATCACACACTATAAGACCAAAAACACTACCAAGAAATATATACCATATTGCAAGTAAAATTTAAAGAGTTCACAATTTGATACACCATATAAATCATAAAAGTACCATGCAGCAACACAATTAGGGAACCTAAAATTTGGAAAACTACAGAAAGATATAGACCAGATATAAAATGACACCGAGATATGAAGATTTCAGTTATAACAGCAGACAATTATTATGCAACTTTCACCAAACACTCCAGAAGAAGTATTATACCAGTTCATGTTCTCAGACTCTGCACTATTTTTCAATACCCACTTTGCCACAGTTTCACAGTCCACTGGCCGATGAGCTTCCTCTGCACACTGATGAGTGATGACAGAACCAGCTCATAATATTAAACTTAATCTTCAAGAAGACAATCAAGACAAAATAATATAAAGCAAGCCACACTCACATTCCAGCAGAAACTATAAGAACAACTGCAAGTGACATCGTAGTTTCCACTACCAACAACAAATTCGACAGCAGAATCACAGCCAGGAAAAGGGCACCACTTAATCTGTAAGGGAACATGAGAGAAAAAACTGGCATTTCTGAATACAGAGGCTTCAATGGGTGAGGAGAACGAGCTATGTCAGACAAAAGTTTTTAAACAATGTGCAGATTGATGCCTTATATATATGTCAATTGCTCAACCAGCTAAAAGTTTTATCTCCGGTTATTAGTATCCAAAAGTATACACTCAGGCCCAGTAACTCCAAAAATTCATACAAATCAGTTAATAAACAGCAGTGCGGTTCAGGAGGTAATATGTCTACCTTGCGGCTGTCCTCAACATAAGATCTAAGAAGATAGCGGCGATACTTCTCCTTATCGTCATGGGAAGCCAATCTATCAATCATGTCTTGGCCAACAGCAGCACCACAAGATGGATAAGGGCACCTCAGGACCAAGCTTCCAGGACCATCATTGATGGATGTGCTTATGTATGCTAAAAAGTACAAGTATATAATAGATCAGCTATATTTGACTTTTGAAATAAGTCATGTAAGAATGAGCGGTCAAACAAAGATGATTTCTGACACACTTTGGAAAAAACTTTCTGAAAAACAACAGAAAGGTGATTGGTTTGATAGACAAACCTTTCCAGCACGTGTCACAAAAAAGGTGAGAGCATGCAACAGTTTGAAGATTGTCAATGGGGTAGCTCTCGAAACAGATCCCACAAGACACCTACTAGGATATAATGTAAGATAAGTGCATGAAGATACCGGAAACCTGTAATGTAAGGAAAATAGAGAAACTGGGAATCATGTTAAATTGATAACTTACTTCCTTAAAATTTGGAGACTTAACAATTGGTTTCTCCAGTATGCCAACAGCTTTACGTACATTTTCTTCGTCGGCAAACCATTCTTCGTGCACGTTATTCACACTCCTGATAAGAAACATGTAAAAAAAATCTTGTCGATGGAACAACTGAATTTATAAAATCACATGATATGTTCCACAAGAAAAATGAAACACTACAACTAGCTCTCTAGTGTTCTCGGGTTAATACATACTTCAAACCGCTTCTCCACACTGAATACTTCAATTTCCATGAAGAACGGAAGTGAAGTTACTATATGATATGGTTTCAAAGAGCACCAATGTACATGCACAATTAGTTACCAGTTATAACGCCGCAATAGTATGCACGCTGCTTCCCTCGGAATAGAAAGGACAGTAGATATTTTGGTAATGTCTTCCGATTGACGTTGTAGAATATCTTCTTCTTTTAAGATGGTATAGTTCTTCTGTAACACATAGATAAGTGAGATGAAAAAGAAACATAAATATAAAAGTCATTCGCAAACAAATAAACTCAATAAAGCACCACAACACTTTCATTCAAATATATTAGTTACAATTAGGAAATTTCCCTAACCCTCACTTTTTGCAAATGCAGTACCCTGATTCCAATTAAACTGTTTTTTTCAGTGAGAAAACTCGAAAGCTAAGCTGACACCTCTACAAATATCAACTCAGAACTGTTTTTTGTTCTGAACAGGAAAACCACGTTTTGGAACAATACTATTCCGCCTACGACATCAAGATCTGATCAAAGGACGTAGCAAAACCCACTCCTTTATCTGTGAAAAACATAATCTTTTCACACATAAAAATCTCCCAGCAGACAAACTTAGATAACCACCCTGCAAAACCCAAATTTTGCATATGAAACCCAACAAAGCTTTCATCTTGCACATCTGTAATCTGCCTACACATAATTATTTCCAGTGCGATCAATTGCAACATTAACTCCACGACTATCAATTGCAGCAAATAAATAAAACAATAACACAACAGTGTCATCGCCGCTTTTACGAGTTCTACCTGCGAACGACTGACGAGGGCGTCGTCGTCGTCATCAGAGTTGGCGATAAAGTCGTAATCAGCGGCACCGTCGTCATCATCTTCATCGGCATAGTCGTAGCCGTAGTCGCAGTCTTCCCCATCTTCTTCCATATCATCGTCGTCCTCGCCGCCGCTGTAGTAATTATCGTCCTCCTCCGCCGACGCTACTTCATTGGCATCGTGCATATCGTCCTCGGACTCCATGAGAATCGGTCGGTTGGCAAAATTTAGGCCGGGAAAACCCTAGAGAGAGAGAATCGAGAGGCGGTGAGAATTAGCAACGGTGAGAATTGGGATTGGAATCAGTGATTCACAGTGAGTTTAAGGCTTAAAGTAATGATGCGATCATCTTTTGTTTTGCTACAATTGGCATATGGGATTGAAACTGCTCAAATTCACCGTCTTCCCTTACTCTCTTCGTACGTATACCAATATTTTTAACGCATTTTGACTTTACACGTATTTTCAGGTAGTTTTGAATTTATATAAAAAATTGTATTAATTGAGTTTGGGTGTTATTTATTATTATATTTTAATTAATCGTGTGTAAAAAAATATAATTAATAGAATTTGAATCACACATAATTCATAATTTTTAATTAAATTATGTGTATAATAATGAATATAAATAAAATTAAATTATGTGTATAATAATGAATATAAATAAACAAATTTGATGTTAAAAATATTAATAAAAGTACTTAAAAAAATAAATTAAAAATATTAGTGGACGAAAATAAATTATTTTTTATTTTTATTTTTGAGCAAATACCATGAAATAAAATAATCATGAAAATCGCAATACCAATAGTAACAGTAAATCTCATAATATCACGTTCCTATTATTTTTCATCAAATTTCTTTTAAATACCTAAATTAAGGAAAATTTGTTAAACAGTTAAATGTACTCGTTTCCATAAATTTTAAAAGATTATTTTTGTACTTCTTAAAATAAGTCAATATCAATGAAATAGCAAATACTCTGTTCCGTCATGAAATAAGTTCCTAATTTACCATTTTCGTCCGTCTACAAAACATTTTCCTACTTTAAACTTTTCATTTATGGTAATGGACTCAACACACTCTCTACACACAACTCAATTTAATATAATACTTAAGTGAGACCATTATTCCACTCACTACATATTATTATTAAAGTCAAAAGCACTACATTAAAACCCGCACCAGGTCAAACTAGGAACTTCTTTCATGGACGGACGGAGTGAGTATAAATATTTGAGAATACTAAATATAGATCAAATTAGTTAGCAATTCAACTAAAATTTGATATATGATGTTTGATTTAAATCTCGCAGTCATATACACCCATAAGTTTGTAATCTTTGGATATAAAAAGGTTTCATTATTTAGTGGTGATGAATTTTTATTAGTCGTACCACACCATGCTCTGTCAATCAATCTAAAACTCTATTATTTCGCATTTGACAATTGACATATAATTCATGTGCATTTCGCAAAACAATCTAATATATGTGTTGTAATGATAATTATTTAATACGAAAAAAGAAAAAAACTTTACTTAATAAAATAATTGTTTGGGTAATACATACTACTTATAATTAACTGGGTGGAGAGTTTATCATAAAAATATTGACATTAAAATATCAATATTGTATTGGTCTAGATTCTAGTATCAGTGAGGTTAACGTTTTTTTCGATATGTTAATATAATTTATTTATTTAAAAAAAAAATATCAATATATATTCTTTAGAAGCAAATAATATCACAAGCAAGCTGCAAGCGACATCCTCTTTTTTGTTGTTGTCGTTGATTTACTAAGCTTTTTAGTGAGCAGAGAATCCAATAGTTTAGGACTGACTCCATGTAACGTAATGAGCAGCTGCTACTCTCTCTCTCTTCCGCCCCTCATGTACCTCGCTTTCTCAGACCGCTTTCGTTTCCGCCACTCCGTCACCACCTCCGCCGTCCGCCGCCACCACCGCCGCCGCCTCCTCAAGTACTCACCCAACCACTCCTCCTCGCCTACCCCTCCGCCCGCCATCTTCAAGCTCTCCGACGACACTCTCCAAATAACCCTAAAATCCCCTTCTACTTCCCTGCACAATCTCGAAACAAAGCTCAATCACTTCCTCGACCTCGGCCGCCAAGCTGTCGATGACCTCAGGACTATCGTCGCCGTTGACGGCAGCACTGGAGGGCTCGTGATTTCATGTAGGAGGTCAACTATTGAGTTTTTCTCCGCGCTCTTCCTTTCCACTTTGGTACTTGTAATTGTTTTCAGGAGTTTGTTTGCAATTCGAAAAAATGGCGGCGAAGCATTGATCTACAAGAGGGATAGAAGCCTGGGCGGAAAGGTAGTGGTGGTGGGGAAGAGGGAGAATGGTTTGTCGACGAGCCGTACGTCGACGCCATTGAGCTCAGAGAATGCTGATTATTATTACAAGAAGGAGATAGCTAGAACCAATAGGAGGAGAAAGCAAGAATTGCCTCAGTGGTGGCCGCATGTTGTGGGTCAAGGTCCCATGGAAGTAGATAATAAGGAGGAATATCAGAAATTGGCTAACCACTTGATTCAAGGTTGGTCCTCGTTTATGTTTTGTTTTTGTTTCTTTAACTTTACAAGATTGGCCTAGTGCCGTGGGAAAGGAAAAAATCTTTCTTTGCATATTTGTTAATTTCTAATGCTGGAACTTGGCATATGGGGTTATATAACAAACATTTATAGGCTACATATTGAATAAGTGAAATGGTAAAGAAGATAACTTTCATATATCGGGATTCAGATAGTGCTAAACTGAAACTCGGTCTTGTTTCTGGAGACATGAAAACTAACCTTTATGAATCGGTATACTGCTTTTTGGGGTGCTAAATTCGAATTTCTTGGTGAAATACCCAAGTAAGAGGTTAAAAACTTGTATTGCAATCAATTCTACTGACCATGTAGATAATAATTTTCTAAATATATAGACAATGGGTGTTTGAACTAGAAACTCATCTGAGTTCTGAATAATCATCTTTATTTGGTGGACCCTTGGCGAGAGGTTACTGCCATTTTTGTAAACAGAGGTCAGCATTATACTTGTGTGCGTGTGTTGTGAGTACGTGCAAGAGAGAATTGTGCCTGAGCTTTACTAAAAGTTTGGATGCTCTTATCCTGGCTGATAATTGCTATAATAAATCAGGTACTTCCAGAGAAAGAGCCGTGTAATTATAACAATGTTAGTTATTTAAAATTATACTCCAAGGGTGGGATAGGCCTCCTTCCATACAGATCACTCATCACTTATCCAACTACATTGTCGTATGACTTATGTTATATCCTATATGCGATAAAAGTCTACTCTTTTACCTTTTATGTCTTGTGCTTGACATAAAAGGGAGTACAAAAACTTAACAGATATTTTATGTAAGGCTCTCTATTTATGACAAAGAGGGGCATTGTTTGTCATATCGTTAACCTTATTTCTAATATAGCCCCTTAGTAAATCTTGTTATGTTTTTTCCTTTGAATTCGGTATACAGCAATCATGGACCGTAAAATGAGTGGGGAGGACATTTCAACAGCTGATATCGTTCAGGTCCGCAGTTTCTTACCAATGAGTCTAATTATATATTTCATGTGTTATTCGCCTCTATCCTTTGCAAACTTAAGAAAATTATACATGCAAGAACATAGATCTTATACTTCCAAGTTAGCTTGGATTTGCTAGATTTTCCATTCGTGGTACTCCCTTATTGGTGATTTTTCCTTTTGTCTATTTATTGCTAATTATGAACAAATTGACTATTGTATGATACTGAATTTTAACTTATTGGGATCATATTGTTGAATCATACCTCAAAAACTTTAAAGAGGGTAGAAATTATAATCGTGTTCACCTGTTGAACTTGGCATTTACTCAATTTTGGGTCTTTAATGTATAATGTCAGTATATCTTGGTTGGCATCTACCGAGTTTCCCTAGTAGACATTATGTGTTATAAAATCCCATCAAGTACTTACTTTCAAGTGCTTTTGTAATTGTAAAATCAAATCTTGAAGTTACAAGGATGGACTTTATGATGCTGTAATTACATCCAATATCTCATGCATGCTAAGGGATTCATCTATAAAAGAATAACTGCATGTGGCTGCTGGAAAGCTAAATTATTGTTTGTCCCGGAGATAAAGGAGTTTCTAGTACCAAGGACTATGCCAAAATCAAAACTGCACATGATATTTTATCCATGGCTTTTTTATTCGAGAAATATTTATATTGTTTTCTAAATTAATGAAACAAGAAAATTTACCAGTTTGGTTATATGTTTCTGGAACATTTATAGGCTGTAATTAACTCCAAAGGTGACACCTCAGTCTTAGCGATATATGTGTATGCTTCCTTGATCTGTAAAATCTAATATGGAGAAACCTTCTTTACTTGATATCTGCAACAGCTACGTTACATATGCAAGACTTATGGAGTCAGGGCCTTTATTAGCACTGCAAATGCACGTGATTCACTATATCGTGTATCAGTTAACTTTGTTTTGGATTACTGTGAGAGGTAAGTGAGATGCACCCTTCTCATAAAGATCATATTTTTAACATATTAGTAATTTGATTTTATCTCCTGTAGCATACGAGATGTATCTGCCTCAATTGAGATTAATGGTGAGGATGTACGAGAGTTCATAGCCGGATTTTCTGATAATCTTGGGCTTGATAGTTATCATGCTGCACGAGTGGTATCTGCAGCTGTTGCTGCACGCACACGGTCAAAAATCTTACAGGCCTGGGTGTGTTATCTGGTCATTGTTTGTTGATTTACTAATCTTATTACCTATATTTTAATATAAATAATCCAATAAAACAAATCAAATCCGTTTTTGGGTAATTAGTTCCAATTTTTACAATACTGATTGACCATTCTATCACACTTTTAGTTGTTAAAAAGTAGTATTTCTTGTTGCTAGCTACAAAGCAAAATCATGGCAATTTAGTGAGTCTACAACAACAATGCAAGTCATTAACAACACTTTTTAATAATGCCAAGGTCGTATATGTTTAACATGCAAGTCATCTATCAGTACTATATTTCAGGCACTAGAAGTCCAAAATAAACATTCTGAAGGACTAGTTGAGCTATTCAAAGTATGTCTTATTCATCGGATCTTTCCGCCTGAGGATAACTCGGTATGTAATCTGTTACTTGTTCTGTGTGCTAAATCTCATCATTTTTGTACATCTCCATCCACCTACCCATCCATCCATCCAGGAATTCCATATTTAGCTATTATTTACAATAAATCAATACCTACCAGATTTATAAAATTGTCTATTTAAAACCCAACAAATACTTAATGTTAGTCTATGTGTATGTATTTCACATTCTTCTGTTAATTCTTGCTTTTTTACACTGATTGGACACATCTATCTGTATTTCTGTTATTTTATCAACTGTGTTAACTTTCTAAATGACAAAATACTATACAATCTTGTGATTCATCTTCATTGCTTAATATGATATTTACATCAGTGCACCCAGCTATGCTTTGGAAGGAGGATATTCTGTTGTGGATCTTCAGTCATCTGTAACTTGATTGTATATTCTGCTAAGCTACCTGTTTTATAAAAATACCACTTGCTCACTCTTTATTACCCTTATACAATTGTGCCTCTCTAATACTACTAGTGGCCTCCTGTAATTACCACTTCAAAATAGGAGGAGATTTATCATGCATGTTAAACGCCTTTTGTCATTTAAGTTGTCTTAAAAACTGTAATTTTGTCTCTAGAGAATCTTGAGAGATGATATTTATAATATATTTTCTCTTTTTGTGGCAGCCTGAGATGGAAATGGTAGCTAGAAGCCTGGACAAGTCCTTAAACATGGACCAAAGAGAACACTTATTAAATTCATTCATCTCTGTTTGTGGTCATGATATTAATCAAGGTGTTGTGGAAGCTCTGGGTTTGGTATGTCATTCCAGACTTTCATGAGTTCATCTTTACGATCTTGACATTTTATATGATTGTGTCCTTATTTTTTATGGAGCATGCTACTAGAATTTTTGAGCTGAAGTGAAGCCCATTGAACTTAGGTAGAAAGCTTGTAAACACACCAATGTGGTACATTCATTTATTTTGCCCAACTCCCCTATTGCTAATTGCTTCTTAAGTTTTTTATGCTCTCTTCAGCAACTTCCTCTGATTTCTCATCATTTATGCTGCATTTTTATTTGCAAATTGTAAAATAGAAGTAAATATGGAGAACTTTTCAACTGCATACAAGTTCTTCTATGTATATATACTTCATCATTCTTACTACTTAGTATATGTTGAATTTTATCGTGCAGGTAGGTGTCAACGATGAACAGGGAAACCAGCATGTTCTATAATGCATGAATAGTTCTTGACTGGACTACCACAATGTAAGATCATTCTCAATAGAGCTCATGACACTTAAATCAAATCTTATGATGACCTCTTGCTTTTTATTTATCTTCACTTTACAGTCAAGCATAGAAACTGCAGATAGCTTTGAATATTCATTTGATAGGTTCCTAGGGGAAATATCCCATTTCTGTTAGAAGTAATGAACTCATGATGAGGGTTCCAAAATCATTCTAGCTAAGTTGTGATAACTTATCTTTCGTGCATAATTAGGTCTAATTGATCAGAAGATTATATGTGAATCTGATAACTTATCTTTCCTGAGTTCATGTTTGAAGATGTAGAAGTATATATCATGCATGTCTTGCATAGCTCCTGATAAGTAACTTTGGTCCCGCCTTTATGTTGCACTAACTTTTTTTAATTTTCTTTGGTTGGTAGATCAATGATGTAGCCATTTCTGAACTAAAACCCGACCACCACTGAGGAAGTCGGGGTTTTAACACCACCCTCAGGTATTATTCTAAAATGGCCTGGTTTTTTAAAGGTCTGCAGCAACTGGTGGAAGCTCAAGTTTTTGCCTTGATAAAGCTCCTTCTTGCAGATCAACTTCTTTCACCATCTTTGGAGCAAATTAGTTACTTAGTCTTCATAGAAGCTATAGATACCTTTTACTTTTACTTTTCCTATAAGAAAATGTATGCTAAATGTACTAACCGTTACTTCTTGCGAATACGCTAGAGCTTCTTTGTAATACATGTTCATCGGTAACGTGCCGTTTACTATGTAAACATAAAGAAGCTATATCTCAATGCAGAATTGAAATGCAAAAAACATAACTGTGTCTCATCTCATATCCAAGAGAAAGAGGAGATAACCTCACTCTGTAATGGAAAGGTATGTGATGGTTGGTTCACTTTGAGGCCACGCCTGAATTTGGGTTGTCTTGTTTTGCAACTGTTGATGTTTAGAAATTGAAAATTCAATAATTTGGATTGCACATCTACAAGCAAATTTAGTGTCAAATGTAGGTAATGATTTGGATCTGCTACCTGTTAGAGCATGTTATTCACGCATAATCTATCAAAAATATGACTTTTATTATTATTATTATTGAAATAGTTTGTTTGATATATGTTTATTTTATCACTTGAAATCTTGTTCCAGAGATACCGGTAATGTAAACAGCGAGATCTATATGTATAGGTGTGTTTCTTTTGTTGATGATTTCATGGCAAGTGAAAATTTACTTAATTCTGCTGATAAAATACAGTATACAACTTTATTTCATATATAAGATAAAATGCATTACAGTAGAGTAAATATTAAAACATATTTAAAAGATTATGTAGTTTCTATGGACTTCCAAGACGATATTTATACTTTCTCGCGAGTGAATCTTCTATAGACTCAACTAGTCAAAAAATTATAGTCACCACTACAAATATATATTTCTTTACACTATTAAGTGACTATATACATGAATTCTCCCCTTGAGTTAAATATCATATAAATTTCCTTAATACCTTGAAAAAAAGTCATAGTAATATAGTTGGAAGTTTTAAGACAATACTTGTGTGGGACCAGCCACCACCTCTACCTTCTTCCATGGGACATAGAAATTGCTTGAATTCGAATCCACCCTCTCTTTCAACATCATCTCAGCCCTTCATTTTACGCTTCCTCACATCTCACCCAAAGCCTTCCTTCCACCTTCGACTTCGAGGCTTCACTCACATTGCATTGCATTGCTTTGCTTGCAGAGAAATCAAACAATTCTCCTTTGAAGCCACATTTCAGCTCTACCTTCACTTTCATCTCTCTCTCTTATTAAACACCCACCCCTCACACCTACTCTGCAACATCTGCCTTAGCTTCTTCATTCTTCGCCTCAAACTATTCCCTCTTTCTCTCACAGCAATGCCAGCCATTCCCAAGATGGGTCTCGCTATCGCCATCCTAGTTATCACGGCAGCGGTTACAAGTTTCCGGCCTGCTGAGGCCGACTCAGCGAAGCAGATAATCATGAAAACGGTGAAGGGACAGAAGGTGTGCGATCAAGGGTGGGAGTGTAAAGGCTTGTCCAAATACTGTTGCAATCAAACAATCTCAGATTTTTTCCAGACCTACCAGTTCGAAGATCTGTTCTCGAAGAGGAATACTCCGGTGGCCCACGCCGTTGGATTCTGGGACTACAAGTCCTTCATCACCGCCGCCGCCGTTTACCAGCCGCACGGCTTCGGCACCACCGGCGGCTCCGAGACCCAGATGAAGGAGGTCGCCGCTTTCCTCGGCCACGTTGGCGCCAAAACTTCTTGTAAGCTTTACGCCATTTTTTATTCATTCATTGTTTTCAAAACGTTTCCTAATAAACTTCTAACAAAGTTATTGTACGTGCATTTCCATGTCTTTAGATGTCGAATATCTTGATTTTGTACTAATGAGTTCTTCAATCAGCGGTGCAGAATTGTGATATATTCAACTGAGTTTGGTGTAGTAAGAGTGATATATACCTCTCAACTCTTTAGAGGTCAAATAGTTTGGTTGTTGATGTTAATATTACAATGCAGGTGGTTATGGGGTTGCCACAGGTGGACCAGAGGCATGGGGTCTCTGCTACAACAAGGAAATGAGCCCTAGCAAAGATTACTGCGACGAATACTTCAAATACGACTACCCTTGCTCCCCCGGTGCAGAGTACTATGGCCGTGGCGCCATACCTATTTACTGGTATCATAACAACATCCACTCGTTAAAATTCAGAGACTTACTACACATGTTTGTTGTTTTCTTGATGTTTTATGTATTGATGTTGCAGGAACTACAACTATGGCGCTGCTGGTGAAGCCCTCAAGCAAGATTTGCTCAATCATCCAGAATACATTGAACAGAACGCGACTCTGGCCTTCCAAGCATCGATGTGGAGGTGGATGAACCCTGCAAAGAAGGGGATGCCTTCGGCTCATGATGCCTTTGTGGGGACATGGAAGCCCACGAAGAACGACACCATGGCCAAACGCGTTCCTGGATTTGGAGCCACCATGAATGTTCTGTATGGGGACAGCGTTTGTGGCAAGGGCGATGTTGATGAGATGAACACCATCATATCTCACTACCAGCATTACCTAGACTTGATGGGCGTGGGTCGGGAGAAGGCCGGACCTCACGAAGTGCTGACGTGTGCTGAGCAGGAGCCGTTTACGTCCGCCTCCAAATCATCGTCTTCTTGAATTCTTACACGATCTTGTTTTAATAAGGCGAGGGGGAGAATTGCTGCCTCCCTCTCCACCTATAATTGTGTGATTATTGGCAATGTTTGAGCTGGTGATGCTGCTGCTCTCTTGTGTTATGCAGATTTTGTTTTGTTTGAGTAGTTAGCAGTGTATATGCATTTGTATATGGAGATGTAAAGATGGAGAATTTTCTATATATGCCAAAGATGATTCTGTACGTATAAGTAGAATCTTGTTCTGATCCAAGCAACAAAATAGGCAACAATCTATCGTTCAGAAAGCAGCTTAGACTTTGAATCCAACACTAGCTACTGAGAGAGAGCCTAATCTTCAGCAGATATTTTAATTATATTCCCCATTGCAGCAGCATATGCATACACACAAAATTAACACACAAAAAAAAAAAAAACGTATCGTTTAGCTTTTCTTTATTCTTCACTAGTATTATAACCTGCTAGAACGCGATACGATATATATATTATTATAGTATATTTAAAATATATTTTAAAAATAAAAGTAAATATGAAAAAATATATTACAATCAGAAATATAGATTATTAATACATACCTCTTTGGAAAATATCTTCTGAAATTATATTATAAATTTAAGTGAAATCCTCTTCTCACTCACTTTAGATCAAAATTCTTCAAATATTTTATATTAATAGACCGCAAATCCAATATACAAAATATAGAAGTTAAATTAAATATACTTAAGACCCAACTTATAATTTTTAATCATACCATAAAAATATCATGATAAATACTAAAAAAAAATCAAAAAAATGATGAATTATAAAAAATATATTAAAATATCACATCTTACTATTATTTTTAAAATAATGCATATCGAATAAATAATAAAAATGATAGTTTTGCACATTTAAAATAGAAAAGTTGAATAGAACTTCCAAATATAATTATATTTTAAATTTTAGTTGAAAAAATAACTTATTTTAAATTTTGGCAGTAAAAGTAGTTGTTAACTCTGTTTTAATATACTAATTAATTAATTGTTTTCACCAATTACCAAAATTTGAGCATAAGACGTGATTGAGAAAAGTGCCTTAAGAAATTATTAACCCAATTGGAGCGGTGAGGTTAGAAATGGAAATGAAAAACAATAGAAAAGAAGGTGCTGCATTTCTTTCTTCCTCTATAAACCCAACAACCAACCAAGCTAAACTTACAAAACTTGGGCACAAAAAGACAAAGACAGCCACATTTACCATCAACGCAAACAATTTTAAAAAGGATAAAACTGTTGTCATCTTAAAAGCATAATTTTTCTTGCCTTAGCAAAGAAGTCATTTCCAGTCATGACTTGAACAATAAATCACTACCAACCAAAGAAATCGAATCATGACACAAACCGAAACCAGAGAAAAAGAGGCTGAAGAAATAGGAGGTCACCAGTGCAACTCGTGCAATAATCGAACCAAACTATGCAACTCTCTCACAACAAGACAAGCATGCCTAGAAATTCCAGCTTCAAATCGTCTCAGGAGGAGGGACAACAGTCGACTTCAGAAGAGGCTGCAGAGCCTTGACAACAATACTCATATTTGGGCGGAACTCTGCTTCGTACTGCACACACAATGCTGCTACAGCGGCCAACTGCATTACAATTTTTCAAGATGTTATCAGCTTGTTTATTCTTTCCATCTTACAAATGCGCACACACACATACACAAAGAGAGAGAGAGATATATACCTTGGCTACCCCTTTTGGTGGATATTCCTTGAGTTTTGGATCAACACATTGTTTTACTTTGTCCTCACTCAATCTTGGTGTAGCCTAAAAGACAAACATGGGATACTCATGATTTATCTGAAGATGTTAACTACAAGGGGAATATCCCAAACGAAAACAAAAATCATTAACTTATGAGAATGTCTCACCCAAGTAACAAGACTCTGCTGACCGCGAGGCATTGTATGATCAACAGGCTTCCTTCCAGTCAGAAGTTCAAGCAGAACAACCCCGAAGCTATAAACATCGCTCTTCTGTGTTAATTGTCCGGTCATTGCATACCTGTAGCCATAAATGCACAAAATCAATTGAATTACCACTATGACCTATGTTTACTGAAAGTTCTGAAAAAAGATTGGTTAGGAGGAGTCCTTACATTACATGGATAGACATCATCAACGGAAATATACAACTCAACATTCAACTAAACCCATTTGTAAAACCCACTATAAATAATTTTTAAATTTCATTAAGTTTAATACTCTACTAAAGAAACATTTATCCAAAACACGTGCTTCCTACTAGTCTAAAAGAACGTGGAAAACCCTAAGGCAGAACCAGCACTTTTGGCATCACCCAAAATAATCCTATATGATCAGCTTCAGTTACTCCTAGTTGTCCAAAATCATAGAAGTAAAATCAATCACTAATGTCAGTAACATTGGTAACCGCCCATCCCAATACAATCTCAAAACTAGCAGCACTGCTAGAGTCTAGAGATTCTGAGTTAATGATAAACATCAGTTTTTTTTTTGGCATTTATACACAACGTTGGTAAATTAAATCACGATCATGAAAGAAAATCGTGTTGACATTCAGGAACCATTATCTCTTCTGCTAATCATTCATAAATAAGGTGGATTGTCTAATGAAGAAAGATAAAAAAATCATTACTCTGGAGCGTGATAACCAAAGGTTCCCAGAACTCGAGTTGAATGAAGTCGGGCAGCCATGTCAGGTGCTTGATTTGAAAGGTTAAAATCAGCAATCTTGGCCTTGTAGTCCTCAAAAAGAAGTACATTGCTGGATCTGATATCTCTATGAATTACCGATGGCTGAACCTTCTCATGCAAATACTCCAATCCCCTGGCAGCATCAACAGCAATTCTAACTCGTTGCATCCAGTCAAGCGTAGGGCCAGGTTGTGCACCTTGCACTCCTTTCCTTCCTGTATAAAGAAGGATCTTAGTTCCTAGAACAAGAACAAATGTTAATCAGGAGCAAGGGACATACCGTGCAGAACGTCATGAAGAGATCCCATGGTGGCAAATTCATAAGCTACGACACGAAGATTGCCATCGACACAGTAGCCGAGCAATTCAACAAGATTATCATGCTTCAATCTTGATACCATGGAAACCTATGCAGAAATCAGTCATATTCTGACTGGTCAGTACAAAATATGGAAAAATAAAATTGCTGCTTCTCAGGGACCCACAAAGCTCAGAATCAAACATACCTGAGTCAAGAACTCAACATTTGAATCAGGCTCAGATGCGACATCAAGCTTCTTGACAGCAACCTCTTTTTCATCATTCAATTGTGCAAAGTAAACTCTCCCATATGATCCTTCGCCAATCAGTGACTTTGATCCAAAATTGTCAGTTTTCTCTTTCAGTTCCTCAAGGGAGAGAGAAGGCACTTCAATAGGAGGTACTGCCTTCTGAACTTCAGGTTTCACAGGACCAGATGCCTTTGAGCCTCTTTGATGTCCTAGTTGTGCGCACAAGTATAGATATCAGTGTAAGAACTGAAAAGTAAATCCTTAGAACTAGTTACTGCTCTCTGTCTTATCTAGCAGAGTTTTAAGGAAAGGAGCTCTAGCGCGAGCATTAAAGTACTAGGAGACTTTAACAGTTTTCCATCATAACAAATTCCAATGTCCAATAAGTAAAGCACAATGAGAGAAGTATAACCACAACTTGTTCTTCCCTCTCTTATGTCAAGATGCAAGTATGTGTGTATCAGTAGGAGCTGCATATTTAATGTTTCTAATTTCTAAAGGCAATATGTAGCGAGAAAAAAATAATGAAAATAACTCATATTGAGTCATTGACAATATATAACCATAGGCTAAAGTAGAGGACTAACCATCAGCATTATTCCTCGGGCTCTTAAGGTGCTCATTTTCGTCAGGTTGATAGGTCTCCTCTACTTGACAGGTGCAGCACAGCCACCTACGCATCCTTGTTCTCTTTCTCAAATATTGATTATCTTCAGCACTCTTGTTCTCCAAGCGTACAAACTGACCGGGAGGAGGTGCCTGTGCCCAACATCGTCATTCAAGTTGAAAATATATCACATGATGAGTAGGTCACATTAGCAGATACAAAATGCAGTATGTACACATGCAAACAGACGCAAAATGACAGCTATTGAACTACATTAGGTATATCAGATTATTTATAGAACTTCATCCATTGGAGTACATATTGCTTCGACTAGAAATCATCAATTATTAGTACAATCTCATGATGCGGAAAAATTCTTTGCTTTTAGCAGTAAATTGACAGGGAAATGTTTCCTCCCGGGGAACATAGCAAAACAACAAGAACAAACCACAGACCTTACATAAATGCTATCCAATTCTTAAAGTCATTCGTGTGTTTAAATAGGCATAAAAAAAATTTGTAATGTCACAGAACAACCTGTCCTCCCTGGACAGACGAGTCACGGCACACGAAGCACAATATCTAAGCAGAGAGCAAGACAGTGAGGATTAATAATATATGGCAAAGGCGTCATAATCCATGACATAAACTCACCATCACGACATACTGTCATGAAACACTTAAGAAAAGTTGGATAATTCACAAGAAATAATGAACCCGTAAAAGCAGGTGGTTGGAAGACCTAAATGCTCTGTGTCGGGTACTTTTGGTAGAACAAAAAGGGCAGCTCCCACAACTAGGAATAACGCAATGCCAGACTTAAAAATTTAAATAAGAAACAAAGGTTTCCCGCATCCCAATACGTCAGAAAATCAACCCCAAAACAAGATCTAAAACTTAAAAGTACATAACTTTATTTAATTCATCAAAGCAACAACAGCAAGTAAAAAAATAAAAAAATAATCAAAATTCCCATAAATCCAGACCCGCATACGACGAGTCCAATAGACAAAGTCTTACCAAACCATGGCGATTGTCCATGGCGATCTCTCAACACAATTATTAAATATAATCCAATCAGAACCGATGAACGGCGAAAAAGGACAAGTCAAGAAAGAGAACAAGGCACCCCAAAGCCGGAGGAGGAAACACGGTTGAAAGGAAAATTATAAATACGATTTAAAAAGTCGGAATTGCATGATAATAAAAAGCATTAAAGAGAAGAGAAGGAGAAACCAACCGAAATTCATGGGCCGCTTTATAAATTCTATTTCTTGCCTGCCACCTTTAATCCTCTGCGTTGTGCGCGACTCTGTCTACACAGAATAATTAAATACCCAATCTTTTGATAATATATATACGGGTAAGAATGGGTAATCGGATTAGGTTAAATTAGAAATAGCAATAAAGCGGATCGAAGAAATGAAAGACAGGTGAGCGGACAGCCAAGCAAAGCAAATAAACCAATCAACGAATGAAGGGGAAAGTGTATTAGACTGCTTGTTTGCGTGTGTATGAAAGAGAGATATAGAAAGAGAGAGAGATTCTTGAAATTTCAGAGGAGGAAGGCTGGGCTGGGCGGTGGAGTGGATTTTGTTTGATGAAAAAGGAAGTGAATGATTTCGTGTATTCACTCTTATGCTATTTTTCCTTCTTTAAATATATAAATAAACATTATATATATTTTCCTTTTTTAACTTCATATATCAATCAATCATAAACTGCTTCTTCGCTTCTCAATAATCTTTCAATTCCTTTTCTTTACTTAATTTGGAAAAGTATTACTCCACTAGTATTACTATTTGCACAAGAACTGGTCTAAGGATCAACAGTGAATATTAGAGAAGAAAAAATTGTTTAATACTCCCAGTCCGTTAAAAATAATTTGTTTTCCTTTTTCGATTGTCATTATTATAGCGTGGTTTGTTTCTTAAAACGATAAAAAGTTATTATTTAAAATACGTGGATTCATTACTTTTTTAACTTTTACACTACTTTTATTATACGTAAAAAAAGAAACAAGCCGTTAAAAGTGATAGATAAAATACTGCTCCCTATGTCCCGCTAAAAGTAGCCACAAGGGAGTCGGCACGGAGAATAAGAAACTAAAGTGTTATATGTGAATAAAGTAGGAGTGGTGTATTTTAAAGGTAAAATTTTTTCTTTTTTATGAAAGTGACCACTTTTAGTGGGACAGCCCAAAAAGGAAACATGGTAAGTGAGACGGAGTCCACCAAGCTCAAACAAGCCAGGTCAGGTGAACGTTATTGTGCTTACTACTTTTGAAATCTATTGACTCTGCTTATTTACTATTTTGTTCCTTAAGAAATAGGGCTGGAAGTTCGGTGCGGTTCGGTTATCCGAACCAAAATTTGCGGTTAACCCAAATCGATTTATCTAAAAATCATTATTCGAAACCGAATACTTCCGCCAGAGAGAAAGAGTTGAGAGAATTTTGAATTAGAGTTCTAAATTTTTGTTCATCCTCAGAGTTTGCAACCGAATTACGAATTTCGGTTATCCGCTAACCGTTCGATTAATTAAATCGGTTATTGAAAATAACCGAAATAACCAATTTTTTTATTAAAAAAAAATTTAAATAATTTTAATATCAACTATATTTTTATATATTTTTTTCAATTTTGTAATAAATATGGAATAATTAGTAGGAATAAAAAATATGTATATAAAAATAAATATTAAAAAATTATTAAAAATATAAAATATATAAAATTTAAATATAAATTTCGGTTATTTTGATTTTTCGGTTATATCCAATCGGTTATCGGATATAATTGATAACCGAAAATTATCAAAAACACTATCCCATAATCGATCCGCTATCCAAAAATTACGATTATCAATTCGATTAGTAATTATCCAAAATAATCGATCCGAACTTCCAGCCCTATTAATAAAATTCCATTATAGTATTTCACATGTATTGAAGTAAGGGACATGGTTAAGCCACATCATCATTACATTTTGCATCATCAAATTTTGATTATTATTTTGTTTTTCCTAAAAAAATTATAATCTTAAACATTATTATTATTATTATTATTATTATTATTATTATTATTATTATTTAATAATACTCCATCCATTCCACTTATTGAGACCCATTTGTTTTTGGCACGATGGCCAATATTTAGTTATAATACTTTTGAGAAGAGATGTTTTGTGTTTTAAAATTTATTAAATAAAAAAATGTATCTAAATTATTGGAACAACCCAATAAGTAAAATAAATCTAAATAAATGAGACGGAGGGAGTATAAATTTTACATATCTTCACAATTTGAAGCATAATCTGGTATTATTGCAATAGACAATCTAGTTTACGTTTCTATATAAATGTTGAAGCAATTAATTTCTTCTTCCTCGAATAGATATATAAACTTTTCAGAATAATTATAAGTAGGGAAGGTTTTCTTGTATCAATTATTTGGTCTTCTTTTATAATTATAGGTATACCTGATCAATAATTAAAGCAGCCAATCAGTGTAATTTAATCCAGCGAATGAAACTATCGTTTACGCATAAATAATTAATATAATAACTTAATTATAATAGACTAAAAATGTAGAATGTAGGTTTAGTTTCCATAAAGTATACATCGATCTATATTTTAACACGATTACTAATATACTTGCGGCTAATGTAGTGATATCATAATTGTCATTATTATATTTCTTTTATCTTTTTTGCATTTGTATATAATTAAATAGTTTATCAATTTGTCATGTCAAATGTAATGATATATAAACACACGAGTTGCGGAGGTTCAATACAGTGCAAGTAAGTGATTGTTTTTATTTAACAATAAAACATTATAACTGAACCAACCATATGTCAGTAAGCATTGCCAAGCAAATGAAAACTCGAAAAAAACTAAATAAAAACATATTTTGGAGTTTTTGGTTAAATCAATCAATCCTCTACCAAATTTTCATTGACAACCTGCAGAAAGAATCTCAGAACAATTTTGAAGATATATTTTCCTTTCCACTAGGGGTGAGCAAACCGACGGACCAGTCCGCATAATCCGTCATGTCCGCCAGAGACTGGCCCGTTGGGACCGAGTCCATGGACCCCTGCAGTGGACTGGATCATAAAAATGTTAGGATCCGCCTTCGCGGACCTAGACTGGACCTTGGGATCCCAAAGACCGTCAAGGTCCCGGCCCGTCATTTATCAAAACTACGTAGTTTTGATTATTATATTTATATAATATATAATTATATTAATATTTAATATTAATCATTTATCAAAACTACGTAGTTTTTGAGACTGCACAGATCTTAGTTAATTTTTAGCAGTAATAAAAAATTGTATGTCTAAAAAACTGCATTTTTTGAAAAAATCAGTGTATTTGGACAACATTTTTTGCCTAAAAAATGATGTTTGTTTGAAGGCCCGTTTAGGGCCCGAGTCCGTCTAAAATCAGTCTAAGACCGTCTAAAGCCCGTCATTTAGAGACCGTGTAAAGTCCGCCATACTGGGCTTTTAAATGTCAAGCCCGTGTCTATATGGACCTATACCGGACTTAACTAAAAGTCCGCGGACCTAGGCCCGTGCACACCCCTACTTTCCACCTTCAAAACACCATAAAAAAAAAAAAAAAAAAAAAAAAAAAAAAAAAACCCAAATTATATATGCAATGCTTCTATCAATAAAGCCAGGTGTTAATTAGTCTGACCAAGAAAGAAGAAAAACCAGGCCATTTTAGAATAATACCTGAGGATGGTGTTAAAACTCCGACTTTCTCAGTGGTGGTTGGGTTTTAGTTCAGAAATGGCTACATCATTGATCTACCAACCAAAGAATATTAAAAAAAGTTAGCACAACATAAAGGCGGGACCTAAGTTACTTATCAGGAGCTATGCAAGAAATACATGATATATACTTCTACATCTTCAAATATGAACTAAGTTAAGTAGCAACGGGAGTTCAGAATTCTGATATCAACATTATATAGATAATTGTTTCCTGACCTAATTATGCATGACAGAGAAGTTATCGCAACTTAGCTCGAATGAATTTGGAACCCTCATCATTAGTTCATTACTTCTAACAGAAATGGGATATTTCACCTACGAACCTATCAAATGAATATTCAAAGCTATCTGCAGTTTCTATGCGTGACTGTAAAGTGAAGACAAATAAAAAGCAAGAGTTCATCATAAGATTTGATTAAAGATAAATAAAAAGAAAGAGTTCATCATAAGATTTGATTAAGTGTCATGAGCTCTATTCAGAATGATCTTACATTGTGGTAGTCCAGTCAAGAACTATTTATGCATTATAAAAACATGATGGTTCCCCTGTCCATCGTTGACACCTACCTGCACGAGCATAACAAGTGGCTCAGATTTAGCAAACTGTTACTGCTTAGAGAAAATTCAGCATATACCAAGTAATAAGAATGATGAAGTATGTATATACATAGAAGAACTTGTATGTAGTTACTTCTATTTTATAATTTGCAAATAAAAAAATTGCAGCATAAATGATGAGAAATCAGAGGAAGTTGCTGAAGAGAGCATTAAAAACATAAGAAGCCATTAGCAATAGAGGAGTTAGGCAAAATAAATGAATGTGCCACAGTGGTATGTTTACAAGCTTTCTACCTAAGTTCAATGGGCTGCACTTCAGCTCAAAAATTCTAGTTAGCGTGCTCCACAAAAAATTATAGGACACAATCATTAAAATGTCAAGATCGTGAAGATGAAAGTCTGGAATGACATACCAAACCCAGAGTTTCCACAACACCTTGATTGATATCATGACCACAAACAAAGATGAATGAATTTATTAAGTGTTCTCTTTGGTCTATGTTTAAGGACTTGTCAAGGCTTCGAGCTACCATTTCCATCTCAGGCTGCCACAAAAAGAGGTAAAAGATTATAAGTATCAGCTCTCGAGATTCTCTAGCAACAAAAGCGTTTAACATGTATGATAAATCTCCACCTACTTTGAAGTGGTAATTACAGGAGGCCACTAGTAGTATTTGATAGGTACATTTGTATACGGATAATAAAGAGTGATCAAGTGGTGTTTTTATAAAAAAAAAGGTAGCTTAGCAAAATAATCCACAACAGCATATCCTCCTTCCAAGGCATAGCTGGGTGCACTGATTTAAATATCATATTAAGCAATAAAGATGAATCACAAGATTGTATAGTATTTTGTCATTCAGAATATTCTGATTTTATAAGCTGAAAGGAAAATGAAACTAATCTGTTTCTACATCAGGTAGAAGAAATTCAATGATTAAGAAAGATTAATCTCAGTCAATATAATCCAATCTTATAAAATTCCCATCGCTCCTTCTCCACCACAACCACTACCACCTTTAAATCCCACCTCCCAACTCTTTTGAGCTTCTCAAGGATAATAATTTCATCAAATTTATCTAGAGGTTCCTCGCTTAATAGACTTTGAAATTTGAGCTAGTTTTCTTTGAGTCAAGATCCCAACACAATTTTTACTCGCAACAAGATTACTATATCAACTAGTCAACGTTTTCTACATAAATTATGTTTTTGCTAACCATAAATTATTTGCAGCTATGCTTTACTTCTAATACAATGAAAATTGAATGGTTTAATATCTTTAAATTGGAAACCATTTTCTCTTTCAGTGATAATTGAGACCATAACTTGCAATGGATTAGGAACAACATCAACAAACGAAACTAGAGTTTAGGGAGATGAAACCTATCACTTAAAGTCAGAAGGTAAACCTATCAAAATCGGAATTTTTGCTAAGAAAGGACATTGCAATTTTCATAATAGAATGGCTTCAAGATAAAATAAGTCAATCTGCATAAGATGTAAGCCTTTTAAAAGTCAAATAGTTATGGCATTGCATTGCGACAGAAAAGTAGCTAAGTAAATGATCAAGCAGATACTGCAGACACCATAATTAGTGAAGCAATTCTTTAACCCCAAAAAGTTGTACAAATTTAATCATCAATAACTTTACCTTCCGCAGATTCAGAAGCATATCCTTTTTCATCAGAAATTACATACGGTCCATGGCGTAGCTGTTAGCTGCAGAAGCTCTTTGCAGATACTTAAGATCCATCTGTCAAGACTGGGGAACAGAGGCATCACATGTGATATCTTGGAGAGACGAGCAATGGCAACAGGCAAAAAAATGCTATCGTCTGCTACCAAACATTATCTCTATCACCTCTACCTGAAGGTGTTATCCCTCTCCAGCAATGAACTCATGCACGACACCATCAGCTTCAATTGTGCTCCATCCCCTAGTTTTAACCACACCTTGTTGCATCATGATATCTCTTATCTCCATCACATTTTCCCAGTTCCCTTTGGAAGCATAAATATTTGACAATAACACGTGAAAGCCATCATGCTCAGGCTCAAGTTCAATGAGTTTTCTTCCTAACTTTTCTCCCATTTCCTTGTCACCGTGCTTCTTGCAAGCTCCAAGTAGAGCACCCCAAGTAGCAACATCGGCCTCCATAGGCATCGTGTTGATTATTTCCTCTGCTTCCTTCAGCAACCCTGCTCTTCCAAGCAGGTCAACTAAGCAACCGTAGTGTTTAGTGTTAGGTTCAATTTTGTAATCTCTCACCATAGAATCGAAATACTGGCGGCCCTTTTCCACCAGTCCTATATGGCGACAAGCGCCAAGAACTGCCACAAAAGTTATTTCATTTGGCACCATTCCGCATCTCTTCATCTCTTCAAACACCTCAAGTGACCTTTCTACTTGCCCGTTCATGGCCAGGCCGAGAATAAGAGCATTCCATGATGAAACTCCCCTTTCTTCCAACCTACTGAAAACCTCCACTGCATCCTCCACAGTTCCACATTTCATGTACATGTTAATAAGAGTCGTGCCCAGAATTACATTCACCTTCATCCCGTTCTTCCGTATGTATGCATGTAGCCACATTCCTTGATCAAGGGCAGCAACCTGAGCACACACTGAAACCACACTCACCATGATCGCCTCATCGGGCTTAAAGCCTTGACACATCATTTCATGAAATAACGCCATCGTCTCAGAGAAATCGCCATGTTGAGCATAACCCGATAATATTGAACTCCATGATACGATATCCTTCTCAGGCATGCTATCAAACAGCTCTCTTGCCTTATCGATAAACCCACCTCTAATGTAGCAAGATATCATGGAATTCCAAGATATCATGTCTAAAAAACAGCTGGATTTAAACAACTTCTCTGCTGCTGAAACGTCCTCCAATCTCGAATACATGTGGATCAGAGCATTTTGTAGATTCACATAAGATTCGAAACCAACTTTCGTGACCAAACCCTGAACCAATTCCCCCATTCTGATACACAATAAGCGTGAACAAGTAGAGAGCACCGACACGAGAACCACCTCGTCGACATTTATTCCATTCTTATACATTTCCGTAAACATACGCAAAGCTTCTTCATACATCATATTTTGCTCATAACAAGATATCATAGCAGTCCAAGATACAACATCCTTCTCCACCATCTCATCGAACACTCGACGTGCCTCACTCAATCCACCACTCCTACCCAACAACACAATCATAGAGTTCGACGCTATAATGTTCTTTTTCGGCATCTTAGCATACAACATTTTAGCATCCTCAACACTCCCAGCTAGAACGTATCCAGCCAACATTGAGTTCCATGAAACCAAATCATGAACAGGACTTTCGTCGAACACCTTCCGAGCATCACCAACTCCTCCTCCCCCACACACGCTGTACATATTAATTAAATTGTTCACCACGTAAACATCGTCAGAGAAACCCATCTTCAACACATGATCGTGCGCCTCTCTCCCCTCAAACCCGGAGAAACGTAGAGAGCAGCTTTGAATCAAGATGGGGTAGGTATAGTTGTCGACGAGAGTTAAACCTTGTTTATTCAACATCGATCGGTACAAAAAAATTGCGTCTCGTGGTCTGTTGCGTTGGAGAAAGGCTTTGAGCATTGTATTTAGAATGAAGCCGTTTGAGTTGTCGATGTTTGTGAAGATTTTATGAGAATAGTCGATTGAGACGAACGATGAGTGGGTGGAGAATTTGAGGATTCTGCTAGCAGCGTAAGTGTCTTTCATAAGACCAGAGCAGATCATTTGACATAAAATCTGATTAAAGGGTCTCAGATTTCGGCATTGGGTGAAAAGAAGATCCAATTCCGAGCAGCTGATGCTTGTTCTTGCCCAACTCATATTTGCCCCCACCTAACGGAGACTGTGTGTATGTGTACTGTAGAGAGAGATTTCAACGTCTGAATCTGGCGCCACGTTATCAAGGTTATCTTTTTTTAAGGAGTAAATGCTAAAATACCCATTTTGATAAGTAAAAAATAAAAAATACCCACTTAAACATCATGATAATTTATCATCCAGATGAGAGAAATAAACATAAGCTAACTCTAGTGTAATGGAAACACTGCAAAAGCTTTAACCACTATATCAAGAAATGATCATTCAAGAAACCAACACCAGAATGAGAAACATAGGCATGGAAAGAAAATGAATGTCGAGTTTATTCAATGATAAGATACCATTTTATAAAGCTGCATTGTCAAAATGGTGCATAGGAATATTACAACAAAAAAGTTGGCCCACCTAAGAGAGGTAAAACTAGATACTGATAATATACAAGATGACGCAGCAACAGCTACAGAACCCCATTGTGACCCCAAAATATATATCATATAGAAAACAAAGCCCCCAAAGAATGAATACACGTTACACACGGCCAACAAAAAAATATTACAAGTGAAGAGAATCTTTGTTGGTTACAATATGTTCAAATATCTAATTGGCTCTCATTTTCTGTATAAATATACCCTCAATATCATCATCTCATTTCCCATGCATCTAGGAGGTAGTGGCTAGCCTCATCGATAACCACCATATGGTTGTTGACCATAATTTCCAGCTCCCATTGCAGGATTATAACCCCCGGGTACTGTGTTCCTAGGAGGAACTCCCATAGGCTGTTGCAAGTTCATGGCGGGCCCCATACCCATGTTCATTCCCATACCCATAGCTCCCGGCATGCTCATACCAGGACCCATTCCCATTCCCATCCCTCTTCCAATATGTTGGTTTCCTCCATAGCCACCAATGCCCATACCCATGCCCCCGGCAGGACCGCCAGCCATGCCCATTCCTCCAGCAGGACCACCAGCCATACCAAAATTCATTCCAGAACCCATCATTGAGTTTGGTTGAGGCCTTAGAGCACCAGCACCAGAACGGCCAACACCAGATCTAGATCCCATTGCTTTGCCCATGGTAACTGTAGATGTTGCGGTAGATGTAGCTGGTTGTTTCTCCATCCTTTTCTCCTTGCGATTTATGGCATCAAAATCAACTCCTATATCAGCCAATGGATTTGTTTTTGCTGCATAAATTTCAAATATGATTTAGGATCAGTGGTGAGACATACTCGATCAGAATATGAAAAATTAAGAAAGTTACATCCAGAAATATTCAGATTGACCAGTCCCCGGCTCAGAGTGTCAGCCCAAACAGCGGACTTAGTCTCAAACTTGTCAGATGATGGTGTGGGAGCTACAAGAGAAGGTTGAGACACAGACATTGGAGCCACATGATTGCTTGATTGTACTCGTGGAGCTTGAGAACCCATATGCGAAGCTATGGGGACTGCAGAACCTGAATGTGAAAGGAAATTCTGATTTGTAGCAAGTCCTGTGGAAGTAGGACGAACCATATACCCACCAGCTGGAGCTGCAGCCAATGATTGCGACTGGTAAGCTCCATAGAAGTTTGAGTTTGGCTGATTTGGCTGCATGGAACCACCTTGAGAATGGAATCCTGAATGTGGTGCTTGACCAGCTTGAACAGTCAGGGCTAAAGCCATGGTTTGAGAAAGAAAGCCTGCTTGTGAAACAGAATCTGCTGGTTGAGGATGATAGTTCGCTTGCAGTGAAGGCTGCCCTAGTTGAGTAGAAAAACCGGCAGGTTGACCAGGTTGGGTTTGATAACCATTTTGGGGTGCATACTGCATTGCAGGTTGATTGGTTTGAGGAGGAAAGCCACTATGAGACACATGTTGGTTTGGTGGAACTTGGTAACCACTTTGTGTATTGACAAAAGATTGAGGTGCAGAGGGAGGTAGAATATCTGCTAATATATCAACATCATGGCTAGATGTCGAGGACTCCTGTTGTGGAAACGGTGTGCTTGTAGTGGGTTGCATTCCAAAAGGAGCAGATGGCATGTTCGTTGCATCATAAAAAGCACCTCCAACTTCTCTTGCTGCCTTTTGAGAAACAGGTTGAGCCACATCAAGGCTCTGGTGGGAGCTTGCAGTAAAGGAAGTGGTGGATGTATTGATCTGTTGTTCATTTGGTGCGACATCTGTAGAAGTAATAGCTTTGAAAGCACCATCACCGAATGGATCATCAAAAGGCTGCAAGAGAATAGGAAATAAATCAGCTTACAAAATGGCTTGCTTGCTATCACCTGTTCTAGAGTTTTCCACAGTTAAAATATTGGGTAAATGATTTCGAAATACACGAACTTTGGACTGCTTTTAAAATTTAACATGAACTTTTAATTAATTTTTAAAATATATAAAGTTTGATAGTAACTTAACTTTTTACACAAGCCCAGTTTTCTCCTATATGGAATCTAACATGTCACAACTTATTAGCTTTATTAGTAACATTACATTGTTTTTAAAATTGAATTTAATGTGTGCATGAAACGATATCATATATATTTGTTTCGATATATCCACATAGGATAAGACGTGTCATTCATATTCGATTAAGGAGAAAATTGAACTTATGTCAAAAATTAAGTTACTAAGAAAGTTCATAAATTTTAAAAATTAATTGAAAGTTCATGTTAAATTTAAAAAACAGTACAAAGTTTATGAATTAAAAATAATTACTCTAAAATATTTTATCATAATTCAGAAGACTTAAATTAAATCACATGACACTTCTTGGAATTGTTTACAGAAACTAATACATCAAATCATCAATAAATATAAAATATCAACGACCAAGAAGGAAGCAACGGTAGGAGCATGACAGAAGCACAGGTGGAAAATAGATATAACGAATGTCATTCCTCGAGGCCCGTGCCAATAGGCTCACTAAAGCGAATGGCATCCAACAAGAAACCCACATTAGTAACCAGAATGACAGAGAAATTCTGGGGGGTAGAAGGTCTAATAAAACACCCAAAGGGGTTAAGGAATTAAACTGTGGCAGCCTAAACCTTCAAAGTCCAATACATCATAATATACCTTCATATAAGAAATGAAAGGTTCATAAAGAAAGTTTTGCAAAAGCGAAATCTAAGCAGATTTTTGGTTCGTTTCCATCATTTCTGATTTGACATGTGAGTAAGTTAATCGCAATTAGCCCTTTGTTAAACATGTCATCAGTCAAAGCAATGATTATAAGAGTACCTGGTTGTTGCTTGCTGGTGGTGGTGGCCCTCCAACAAACGTGGGTCCAGAGTTAAAGCCTGCTGATGGATTAGCTTCAGATGCAACGTCAGGCTGCCCAGCAGGTACAAGAGCCAATTGATTTGAAGAAAATTGCTCAGACAGAGACCCTAACAGATCCATTTCCACAACAGATGTGGCAGGAGTAATACCATTTGATGTGACAGGGGCAGCTGCTCAAATATTTGAAGATAACAGAAAAGGAGGATCAACATCTGATAGATTACTAATGGTACATATATAAATGAAACATACATAAATATATATAAAGTAAATAAATGAGAGGTGCAAGATCTAATTTTATAGTTTTGCACCTTTTTGTAGGATACAAAATACTGAAATACAGAAAAGATACAGTTCCAAGTATTACTGCATCTTTACCTGAAAATGAAGCTCTAGGATCAAATTCATCAAATCCCACTTCCTGGATTGTATGCTGATTCATAGTCTGAGCTGAAGCAGAAGGCGATGCTGAAGTAGAAGGTGATGCAGAGATAGGGTATGGAGCAGCTGCAGTTGTATGGCTTGGGCTAGCATTTTTCGGGGAAGATGCTTTAGTGGCATATACTTGTGTAGATTCACCATCCCTAATAATGATATAAATTCAGATTTAATAAACGAATTTTATAAGATTGAAGGGAAATGTACAAGAACCCGTACCTTTCACTATAAGAAGGGCTACGCGTAGCACCAACAGCATCCTCATAACTAGGAGGTGCACCAGCACTTTGCCCAGAATATCTGCCTTCAAATCTTTTCCCAGAACTGATTGAATATCAAACAAATTAATGACTTCACTTAAAAAGAGAAGAACTATACATCAAAATAAATCAATTGAAATAACCTTCCATCTTGAGATTGATCAAGAGCTTTTGCGCCACTTCCTCTGCGAAGGGAAATGCTTGTAAAAATTCATATGATCAATGTATCTTCCCATGTTTACTAAAAGAAGCTTCATACCAACTATAACACATTCCAATATCAATATAGGGACATCACCCTTATTTAGTCACACACACACACTTAGTAGGGCCATAAATTTGATAAAGTAGTATTCCTAGCTCGTACTCTAATTCAGTGGCAATATTACTGCAGAATACCATTCGAAGGAGCATTAGCATCTGAATTCTTGAGAGAAACCTACTACTCATATATAGTTTTAAAGTTTTCTTAGGTCCAAACAAGATGCATTAACAAGTTACCCTTTCTTATTTCTGCAGCAAGGCTTCATTTACTTATCTTCTAGCAGGTGCCAGGTCACTATTTCAGGACCTACTTAGCTCTCTTTCATTACAAAGGAAAAGGTTGAGCAATAATAAAAGGTTAAATTTAATATTTCAGACAATCTTAAGCAACAGTATTAGCATGTCCAAGTGTATTTTCATTTTATCTGAAACATTTTACATGATGTATCAGTATGAGTTGAACATTTTACATAATTTCTTACTAACACTTATAATCAGCCCGACTTTAAAATGTTAAAGTGGTGAAACCAGAACACAGTTGAGTTGAACATATTTTCATCACTTTTGGGTCTAAATATATAACTAACAAGTAATAAAATCTCTCTTCTAATATTACCAGAAAAGGCCCAATATGTTGTTTGCCATGAAGATTAAGACAAAGAAATCTTTTATATATGTAACAACAGAGACTCAGAAAACCTGGAAGAATATTGGCCATCATCCTCATTTACAGGATTTCTCTCTCGGTCAGCACTTCTACTTCTTGACACATAATTGTAATCATCAGTGCTTTGACTTCTTCCTCGATACTCATCATCCCTGTACCCATCTCGACCAAATCTCTCCTCATTATCTCTTCTATCAAACCTGTCTCCATCACGACCATTTGATTCTCCATACCGACCATATCTATCCTCTTCTCTGGAACCCCATTCTCTTTCTCTTCCATAGCCATTCCGGTCATCATCTCGGTTACCATATCGATCATCATCATATTTGTCTCCGTACCCTCCAGAGCCAGGATGATACATACCTCCAGCAGGAGAACTGCGGAATCTGTTGATATATAATTTTAATATAACAGCTATAAAATTTGCTAATGATAAACGAGAAGCAATATGGGTTTATCCTCCTATGCAAGCACGCTGAGATAGAAAATCAAATAATAACATAAGACCTTCAAAAAATAAGGATGCTTGGATAACAAATGATATGCAGAGAAAGACATAGATAAATAAATGGAAACAAGATTTCCATGCAATAAATTAACTGGTCCACCAAGCGTTTAATTGGTTATATTGTGCAGAGAAAACTTCAAGATAGCAACCTAAGGTGCCCATAACAGCAATTAAAAGAGCAGGCATGAAGCATACATAGCTGAAGTTAATAACCCGAGATATGCGACATAATATAATGCCACAAGAATAACTCGAAGATGTGGGCATGTAATTGCTTGCATGCAATCAGAGAGCTGCCGTGCTACTTACTTATCCCTATTTGTAGCAGCCTTTTGACGGACTTCTTGTATTCTTTCCTTATCATTTACAAGAACTACTATGCTCTGAGATTTCTTTCTGACATTATTACCCTGGTCTTTTCCAGTAGAATCGATGTATTGGAAATCGGACAATGTCTGTGGAACAAAATAATATAAACACCACCAATCAATTTACTTCCAAGGTGAAGCTCTATAAGAAAACTATTTATATTCATAAAATAAAGAAACTAACAGATATTTGGTATGCATGCTCTCGGATATCATCTATGACACGCTCGGACCCATGGGCTACCAAGTACTCTAGGACAGTCAATCCCTGCAAAATCAGCAAAAGCTAATGTGGGGACAACTACAGAAAAGTACCAACTTTATGTATATTACCATATGGAAGCTAGTGAATACATAAACAAAATAACAAAAATGGTTACTAAAAAGAGCAATTCCAAATCAAGATGACAAACCTTGTACACATGCCGCCAATTTTTTCCAGTATCATTAATACGCTTCCATAGGACTGACATGATCATCTGATACTCGTGACTGTCAAAAAGCAAAGTTCAATACCTTTTATATGAAAACTAACCCTCATGTATTCTATATTAAACCAGTCAGAACATACTAGTTTCTAGTTGCCTGAGCAATATCTGCAAGTAGGGATCCATGAGGACCCCACGGCTCATTGCTAGTTGCATCAAGAACCTGAAGGAAAGACACCAAGTACCACTTAAAACCGCTGAGAAGAACTAGCTAGGCAACAAACAGCTCATTATTATTACATCTTAAAAATACCTTATGGCCCAAAACATGTCGATAAAAAGTAAACAAAGGAAGGTCAGAATGTGAAATACAAATAAAAGGCCAATTAAAAGAGAATATAGACTAATTACCTTCTGTTCTATTGAAGGGACTTTCAGAACTTTCTTGTTGACCCCTCTCTTACTGCAATATGACAAATAAAATATTTCTAAGAAAATGCTGGCAGACCAATATTAAGACATGTCTAACTAAATCACTACAATATGTGAATAGTATATTGAAATATATTGTGGATGTTTGATAGCTCAATAGTTCTAATTCCCGACTAGTGTCCTAATATTTTCGTCTCTTAGTCTTATCTAGAGACGAAAATATTAGGACACTAGTCGGGAATTATAGTCTTATCTAGACACCGAAGAATTTTAAACCATATTATGGGATGACAGATCATTTAAATAAATTGCAAATACAACATAGTAATCGCATGAGTTAAAAAATAGACTCACATGTCACGGACAGTTTGATCAAAAACTTTCTTCATTTCACCCTAGCCTGGAGATGCCGAATTAGCTAACTCGATCAATTTTTGCCTGCACCGTCCAAATGAGACAGTATAATCATATAAAGCGCAACAACCATTTCCAGATTCTCTTCGGTGAATCACAACACAACTGCAACTTTTGAAATGAAACAATTCAATTTCTAAAACAAAAATATCATGATTTCATCACATCGTTCTTATCAACTATAGCACACACAAAAAATGAACTTCACACGCAAGAAATAATCCCTCAATCAAATTGTACCACCAAAACAGGATAACCAATTAACCGTAATATCGTGAAAAAAAAGGAAGCAAGAGACAGTCATATCATAATAACAATGTCCGAATAGACAAATGAATTTCCGAAAAAACAAACGATTCCCTCCAAATAAAACAAAAACACATATTCAGATCTAAATAATGGACTACAACCAAGCATATGATGAAAAGGTGAACTCCAAAAAAACGGATGGCACAAAGTGAGATCCGGAGCCGTACAAACAATGTTGAAGATCCAGTAAATATGAAGAAAAAAATCGTGCAAAAGCAAAGAAGATTATGATAGTTGAGAAATGAAGGACCTCCTTGCGCGCGTAGTAGATCTGAAGATATGGCGTTGATGGATGCGTGTGAAGGTCGAGATCGAGAGAGGAAGAGGAGATAGGTGGGGGAGAGAGTGTGAAGCGAAATGAAAAGAAAAAACTCCGTGAAAGAAAATTCGTCGAATTGAATGGAAATAAGCTGTCTTTAGTTGGAAATTAAACCAAAAAAAAACAAGAGAGGAAGGAAGTAAATAAAAATAATTAAATAAAATAGTAGTAAGTTTGAAAATGTAAAGTGGTGTTCTCTTTAGGCGGTGGCACCCAGTTGGCCAGCGCAATCTACACGTACACCAACTCTGACCCTCTTTCAAACCGTTTCTTTTCAAGGTATCATATGTTGAGAAATAACAATAAATCAAATTTTTAGTTACCAAACAAAACATGTACTCCCAACCTACCAATAAATTAGTCATTTTTTATTTAATATCTTATTTTATTTTATTAAATTTACTTTAATACTATTTTATTTTTATTCTTTTTTTACAGGGAATATATCTTTTTAGTATATTATATATAATATTTTATTATATTATATCCTTTCTTTTGAAAAAATATTAATTAATACTGCATCGATCGTTATGATAGTAATTTAATTAATGTGTTCATAGTTGACGTGACAATTATTATTTTTCTATTATTATTTTGTTTGCGGACATACTAATTATGTCAGTAAAAAATGCTCTCTTTATTAAATAGTTATTTATTTTATCCTTTTTATATGCCTTTATTTACTTTTTAGTTGGATTCGAATTCTACTAATTTATTTTAATTTATATAGTTTTTTAATATAAATGCAGACTTAAAGTAAATTACAAAATTTCGTGGATGTATAAAGGGATGAGATTATTGTTGTGCTTGTTTGTGCAACAACAACAAAATACACATTTTATAATTTGATATTTGGAATATCGAGGAGTTTAAAAGATTTTTCTGAGCTGTGGTTGTGAATTGAATCAGATGAATACAAAAATCATGGATTTATGTAATACCTTCATTGAACAATTAGCTCGTATATACATAAAAAAAAAAAAAAAAAAAACTTATGTTATTATATTAAAATTAGAGTGATTATACAAAATAGCCAAAAAATATTGTGAAAGAAAAATAATAATCAATAAAATAATAATATTTATTAATATTTAAATTCTAATCATTTATAAATTTTGTGTATCAAAATACTCTTATAATCATAATTTACATTTCTGAGTATGAATTGTATCGAATCGTACTATTCATACATAAGACTTAATATTATTAAACTATATGTGCGTATGAATTGTATGAATGAATACTATTCATACCTTTCATATCATTCATACAATTAAATTTAAGTAGAAGGGTATTTATGGTACTTTACATTTAAAATGACTATAATTTAAATAATTTTATGTGGGTGACTAATATTTGTCTTTTACAATTTTTTTTACTAATTTGTATAATTAACACTTAAAATTACCGGGAGAAAGAAAATAAAAATTAATTAAACAAGAGGCCCAATCTCAAGGTTTAATAAAGTAAATGGGCTGCCCACATCAACCAAAATTAAGCTAATTGATGGATACAGATATATACTCATGTGATGTAGGCCAATTAGCATTGCCAAGTATTAAATTAAATTTTATTACTCAATTGAGTATGTCATCGTAGGTTCATTAATCACTAAATTTTATTTTATTCCATTCAATTTTGACGTCTTCACGTTGATATCTTTACGAGGCATGAATTTATGAAGAATAGGAATATAGACTGGAATTACACTGAAACTTAAAAGTGATGAAGCCTGCTTAGGCATTGGGCTGATTAATTGATGGGCCCAAACGTATTGTGCAAAACCTAACACATAGTTTTAGATGATTGAATATGTGAAGATGAGCTCGAGAAGATAATTAAAAACATCATCAAATAAAAGCTATACCATTTTAATTATAATCTTTTTTTCTTTCCAATACTTTTCTAACGAAAGTAACATAAATGAACACGACACGAAGAAGTTGTTTGGGAGAATAAGAGAGTAATCATCTACTTAAATTAGATACGCAAACTTTTTGTCATTAAACATTTCAAGAAGCGTTATATTTGAAAATATATATGTGAGCTTTATTAATTGGTTTTTTAGTTTTAAAATATAATAAGCATATTTTATATAAACTTGTGCTAATATCACCCGTCAGTTATATTGTTCAAAAATGAATCGTGTGGTGGTTTTGAAGAGAAGAGGGTAGAATATCCAGAGTCTTTGTTTTTGTAAATTAATGAGATTAAATTGGTAGTTGTTTGTCACACTCGTCACATTCAATGTTATATTCTTGAGGTCATTTATTTTGATTTAAATGTTAAAAATATATAATTGGTAAGCACATCATTCGTGGGGTCTATTTGGTTTATATTGCTTTAACTAGTTTCATGAAGTTGTTGACTAACTGCAGGTTAGGTAGTAAAGCTAAATAAGTCTAAGTTTCATTTGTTTATTTCATATTTAGAGTACTATTCAATTTTTAAGCTTCATGCTTTATTATTAATCACTGATTTTTAACATATATTATTGTATAGAATCTTGAATTTTCCCTTGGATGCAAATGATTGGTTTTGTTAGAGGTAGGTAGGTAGTATGTGTATATATATAGAATAACCTCTTCCAGCAGCTTGTTTGTTGATTGATCTATTTTGGAGGGAAGAGGTTCGCTTCAAATTGGAGGGGGTTTATTTTTATTTATTTATAGTTTGGGGTCTATTAAAAATGAATGTGTCCTACCTGCTACAAATTAATAGTGTTGGGTATTTTTGCAGATGTTACATTTAATGAAATATAAGAAATATGATGAGTAGTATAATATTGAATAGCAAATATTTGAGGCAGTAAAAGAATATACTACCTCCCTCTCGTCCACCAGTTTCATCTCACATCTCTTTTTTAGTCTGTTCATCAAGTTTTTTTCTACTTTCTTTCAATTTTTGACAACTATTCTATTTTACCCATCATCTAACTTTTGTGAGTCATTATTCACTCACAATATCTTACATATAATCTAACTTTTGTGGGATCCATTCTCCACTAACTACACTTTACTATCACTTTACCCTTTAACAGCTAAGTCAACACATTTTATTAAAATTCGTGTCGGATCAAAGTGGGAACATCTTTTGTGGACGTTGGGAATATGTAAAATGGGGGTGGGAGGTGATTCAAAAAATAGATAGCCAGGGGTCATAAATGCAATCACGTACCAATGCTGAAACCAAATTATGAAGGTGGTGGAGTGGTAGCTTTGCAATTATCCATTTTTCACACTTCAATTATCTTTCATTTTCTCACAATCTTATTATACCTATTTATGACTTATTAAAGTTCCGTTACTTAAACTATACTTCCTCTGTCCATCAAATGTAAGTCTGCCATTTTTACTGTGTTGCGATTTCCCAAATTATTAAATAAGAATTGTGGTGTATATTAAAAATGAAATATAATTGGACGATCAAGATGATAAAAATGTACTACTTATTTTTGGAAAAATGAAGTGAGTCTGATTTTGTTATTTAATTTATGTATTGATACATGCTTAGAGTCATTTTTTCCATATATGGCTTTATTATGCAATACTATTTCATTATAGTGCATGCACAAGCTGCACAATTTATGATTCATTAAATGCAAGAATTCTTTAGTAGGCACACCTATAAAATTTGTCAGGAGTAAATGCTCAAGTACTCCAAAATAACTCTTTCTTTTATTTGAGGGAAAATAAATCATTGAAGTGGACTAAGATAACATTTATCATCTCTTAGTACTAATATATCCATACACTTATATATAAATTTGTACCAAATAAATATATAAATATAACCAGAGGATTGTAAGCAACTTCACTTAGAGAGCAATCTATTCCATGTATTAATTAGAATTCTTTTTTTTTTGGTAATATGTTTGCAGGGAGAGAAAAATAGAACATGTACTATATGGATTGTTTGATTGGGGGATTGTTGGAAATTGTAAGAGTATTAATAACCAGACATAAATTGCATTAGAAATATGAAAACATCAATAAAAGAACACAGGAGTTTTAGCCTAAAATATCTAATACTCAAATAATCCAATGAGTTGCACGTGAATATTATTTTTTTGTGTTATTTATTTCATACTCATTACATATGGTTTGCAAGCACTAGAATGATTTAACAATTAGTACCTTTTGTACTTTAGTTAGTGGTTATTAACTATTACTATCATTTAATGAGCTTGTATTTTATTTGAAAATAATAAATTGGTAGACTAATTCATCCAATAAAAATAATCTTCATACGTACGTACGTACTCCCAAATTATAAGATGTTTTAACAATTCATATAAAATTAAGAAATATGTATTAACATCATAATTAAAATGACAAAATATCTTAAATATGTAGTTGTTGATTTAATTTATTATTAGCCACCATTATATTTGTGTAGTATTATTCTATTTCTATGTACTCCCATTAAGATAATGTCGTAGTTATTAACAAAATAGTATGTCGTATTTATTTCCTGTGACGGCTATAATATAATTAATGTACCACGTGATGGTCATTAATAAACATTGCTTCATAAATGCTATAAGATCAGGCCTCTTATTCCCAACATAAACTAATTAATTTAATAATGTATATATAGTTTAGTTATATGTATACGTCACTACAAAAAATGCATTATATAGCAACGGAATAGTGACGGAAAAATTTTCCGTTTCTAAATTTTAACGGATCGACAATGGAATTGTTACGGAATTTTTGTAAAATTTTAGTAACGGAATTAATGACGGAATTATCCGTTATTAAAATGTTAGTAACAAAATTTTCCGTTACAGTTCCGTTACTAAAATAGAAGAAACCATTCTAGAAACGAAAATTCCGTTACAATTCCGTAGTTATATATAGTAACGGAATACATTACGTTGTTAAATTTTCTAGCAACCATTGATATTACTACGGATAAATCCATTACAAATCTGTTACCAAAACGTTTAGTAACGGAAAAATTCCGTTGCTAATATAATTTTTTTTTGTAGTGCGTACCATACATATAATTAATACTTCTATTTGTTACTATTTCAATTTTGTTCTTATTTTTAAATGTGTCACATTTCATAAATTTAGAGTATAATTATTGCATTTTCCAACTTTCCTCTTATTTAATAGTTTCGGAATTAGTAATTAATTAATCGTATGATCAATATATTTATCATAAGATCACAAATATAAATTTATTTATTTTGTTGTCATGTATGTGTAATTTGATTGATGGGGATGTGAACTATAAGTTTTTTTTTTTTTTGGAAAAATCAGTTGTTTAAAATGTTACTGCTACGATATATATAGGTGAAGACGGTAGGATAAATTTTAATTTGGTGGATTGGATAAAATGGCTGTCACAATAATAAATGAGAAGTTGATATTTAATTGTTTCATTTTTAAATATTTTGAAATCATAAATGAGAGGTTGATGAGAGCTCCTTTCGAGAATTGAATATTTGAAGTATGTATTGCAACTTGTCATTTACTACAACATAGTATTAAATACGAAGCCCCAACCTATTTATTAGTTTTAATTATTCACTTGAAATTAAAGAGGCCCGTGTTTATTACGGGTGTGTCATTTAATGGTCTGAATTTGACAGAAATAAATAATTTAATTATAATTTGGTGTCGATCCAAATTATGAGAAACAGTGTGTGTGAGATCATATCCTTCGTTTATAGGTTTCTAACGTCTGTTTATACTTCAGCTAAATGTAATATACAATATACTCCCTCATTCCCATTAGAAGTGACCATTTTTTTAGAAAAAAAATATATTATTTTTAATATACATTCTTTTTACTTTTTTTTTAATATCTGTGCTGGAAATTTTGTGCGAGTGATTAGACGGAGTAGTATTTAGAAGGAATTGAATATTGATGAACCCACGGCGGATTGAGTAAATATTAATAACTACTGTAGTAATATTGAATATCATTGATTGCCTAAAGGGGGTAGCAGTTACAGTTACCACCCTTACCGCATTTACTCACTTTTTAACTCATCACATTGCATCAATTCAATATACCAAGCCTACAAACCACGACAACATCATAAACTTACTTTCGATTTATTACAAAACTATATATGTTTTTTGACAGTGTCATCAATTACTCTTGATAGTGGTACATTCAACTGCTGCATGTCCGGTTAATATATTTTTGGTAGTTGAGTGTCGACTCAACACATCTACTAACAAATTATTATTCAATTTTGTTATCTGTCTTGGTTTAATTAAGTTGATAGAAGAAGAGTGAATTAATTAAGTTTAGAGTTGATGTGAGGCAAAGGGGAAGTGTAGAGAGAAGAAGATGATTAACGTAAGATACAAGGAAAACAAAAGTATATATAGATATAGCTAGTATCTGTATCTATATATATATAACACAAGCAAGCAAGCAAAGCAGTTGATGGCAGCCACAATAAATTCAGAGGTTTTTGTTTCTGAAAAAATAATAATGAGTGTTGTGTTGCGTTCAATCGATGGGTTATAAATGCAGTTTTATGAGACTCAGTTGTTGGATTTAGGCATTAAATTGACGTCTACTTGTCACCATTTAATGCCTTGCCCTGCCCAAGCTCTCCTCTATCTCCTTCTTTTAAATCTTCTTCTTCTTCTTCTTCTTCTTCAATTCCTATCCTCATCATCAGTTCATCAATTCCTTCTTCAATATATATCCAACCCAATCCAATCTTTCTCTCCCTTCAATATATACTCACTGCTCTTCAAAATCTACTCCTCCTCTCTTCTCTTATTGACTGTGTCTGTGTGAGCATGGAATTCACTCAACTGTCTCTTGCTGGAGGGTTTTATGCAGATGAGAAAGGCGGAGACGAAGGTGGTGAAGGCGAAACTAGCCTTTCCATGAAGAGAAAATGGAGCACTGAAGCACATCCAAACACTGTTGATCTTCAGCTTCAGCATCCCTTGCCTTCTGATTGGGAACAATGCCTTGATCTTCAAGTACTATTACTTTATACTCCTCTCTCACCCCTTTATATATGCGTGTGTTTGTTTACTTCTCTCTCTCAATCTCATTAAAAGTGACTCGGTTTGATCAATCTGCAAATATTTTTGATCAAATCAAACTAGTTTTAATATGATTGAAAGGAGTATATATACATAATTGAATTGGACAGTAATAATAAAATCATCTTCTCTGATAAAAAAAATCTCAAATAATAAATAAAATATGTTGATGATTAATTACATGGTTAAGAATATGATAAACATGAACTACTTGGTAGAGGGAATCATTAAACGAATCGGTTTTGTATGTTTACAAAATCTATAGTGGCTTTTAAAATGGGTGGGACCTTTGCGCCCCTCCAAAATATTTAAATAAGTATGATCATCTAGGCAATTACTATAATGCCCTTGGCGATTGGGCTCAACAAAGTACAGTATTAATACATGTGATATGTCTTGATAATTATTTTTTTCTCATGAATAGTCTGGCAGAATGTACTATGTGAATCGAAAAACGTCAAAAAGAAGCTGGATGAGGCCAGAGGAGCAAAAGCTCGACCTCGAACTCAACATGTCGACAGGCAACAACATCGGATACAAGGAAGATTCATCATCGACAACGATGAGTAGTAACATGGTGGCATTGGCTTGTTCGAATTGCCATCTTCTAGTAATATTATGTAGGTCTTCACCCTCCTGTCCTAATTGTAAGTATGTCCATTCTCTAGCATCATCGTCTTCACCCAAACCCAAATCCCAATCCCCAATTGGCCCTTCTAGTTGGGGTCTTTGATTTCAACTTTGAATCCACTTAGCTATAGGGGTAATATCGGAATTAATGTAAATTGCATTCGCCTATTTTAGTATTGCTGTGTTTTCGGTTGTACTCATTAATTAAAGCTCTAGTACTGTGGAAGATATGTGTCACACCTATTGGTAATAGATGCTATTAATTTTGAATTAATTAATCACTACTCAACATTTTATTGATTCATTTATTTGTGGATCTATGATGATTTATTATCCAAGTGGCCTAAACCAATTATACATTTATACTATAGTTTCGTTTAAATAAATATACCGATGCTAAAGTATTGGTTCTAATTATGTTAGATCAAATGTGCGGATCCTTTCCTATATATAGATTATAAAACTTTAATACAAACAATTTCGATTTTCAAAATATTCCGGATTGTGGTATACTAAATAACGACTTAATTAATACGTAATATTCAAATATAAGCAAGATAATTTAAATAAATTACTCGAGTTGGTTAAACTTGATAGTTGTAGTTCTGCACAACACCTTGTTACGTAATATAGGAGAAAAAATTATAGCAATTGTTTTAATTGAATATAAAATAAGTATATAACAAGAAAATATCGAATAACAAATATTAATCCTAACGCATTTGATCTTTCCAAATTGAATTAAATGAATTTGGAACTCAAAAATAAGAGCACACTAATTTAGCCCGAATAGGCCCAAGTTTTGGCCCAATTCGATAAAATAATTGAAACGCCCAACTTCCTTCTCTTCTACTAGCATATCTTTTCTCCCTCATTCTTAATGAAGGCTTCTATTTTATACGTTCCCAAAAATATTTTGGTGGAAAAAGGTCTTTTGATATAGGTCTTGAATTCTTCATCTCCACAGTATATTTACATATATCCATGTTTTCTTTTGGAAACAATTTTTTTTTCACAAATGGGAGTATGGAAACAAAATAAGTAACATTAATTAAAAATTACATCGAAAATTGGGCTAGATTAATTAAAACAAAGAGTTCGAAAATACTAGTATTGTATGAATTGACGAGTTGTTTTCTAAAAACTTGAATGTGAGCACACTTTGGGTGGGCACAATTTAATGGCTCCACAGATGATGTTTCTTATTTTATTTATTTAATAATATTAAATAATTAATAAATTTTAATAAAAATAATAATAAAAAATTTAATTATCGCCTATTGAGACGGGTGATATTTTTTTATATAAGGCATATATATGAAGAATCGACGTGGCAGTTGACTAAGTTATTAACTTATTATGTTTAATTAGAATAAACAAAATTGTTACTATATGATATGGGAAAATGGTTTCATATTGTGTCGCGAAAAGTAGGAGCTGAGTGTGGCCTTACAAAGGCCTTTTGTTACCCCTTTTCCTAGACCGGGAATGTCGCTTACAATCCCAATGTTCCATTTTCTAATTGCCTTTGTCATATCAATTCCCAATCATGTCTAATTTCGACCTGACATCTACCTATGCTTGCTTTCTTTGCTCAATTTCATTTTTTGTTTTTAATACTGCTTGCAAGAAAGTTGGTACAAGTTAAAAAAAAATGAAAATAGTGGTTTTAGTAAAAAATTGTCTACAGATTATAATATATATATATATATATATATAAATTTTAAAATATTAAGTGTTTTGTAATTATATCTAAAACTAAAAATATATATTTTTTGTGAACGACTCAAACAGGTGCACTAAAACAAAACTCTCTAATAGTGCCATTCTGTGTAACTATTATGGTGTCAGAAAATGCATGTCACTAAAATTATTAGTGACATTTAGAGGTGTCACTAATTTTATGCAATGACACCCTAAAAAACATGTCACAAATTATTATTTCGTAATTACATTTTTAAATATCACTAAAAAATTTAATAACATGCATTGTTAATTTTGTGACACTCGTAATAGTTACGCAACATATCACTCTGGCAACTTTTCTTGTAATGGTAATAAAAGTTATGTGGATGGAAGAAACACATGATTGGAAGTATCATTATAATTTCTAAAGAAACAAAAGGTGTGAAGTCGAATAATCATATTTGTTTCAAAATAAGATGGCTTGAATTACTATATAAGATTTGACCAGAGATTTCCAAATTCAGATCTACGATATTAATTCATTTTTAAGTATTTAATTTGGTACTTTACACGTAGAATTCGCGTTATCCAAAAGAAAATTTGGTTTTGCGGTAACACTGTTTGTGCATTTAAATTGCATTTACATTCTACACTAGTTTGCATGTGTAATGCCACAACAATGTTTTAGTACTTTTTTTATCAATCTCATTTTTTGACTGAATGCAAGTGTAATGAAAATTTTGATACTGTTTGATATATGGTTCTTGACCAATTAATTAGTTGGTGTTTATTATATAGTTTATCCTGAAATAAATAATTAGATTGAGTGAATGATTAATTAGATTCTTGTTTTGATAGCATTTCGACCAGTAGCGGCTGGAATTATCTCTGGCGGCAGTGATGAATGATTTTGATAGTATTTGCGGTGAAATTGATAATTTTGAAATATAAATATTATAATTGAGTTTGAGGGTTTGAGATATTAACAAGAGATAATTAAACAGCTCATGCTTTGTCTTTTTTAGTGCATAATATGATTTAATTTGAAACACATCTTGTCATAATAATTAGGATCCTGGGTCAACCGTGTGTTTTTTTCCTAGGTTGATCAGGATACATCATTTGCACAGTTAATACATAATAGACATATAAATAATTTGTATAAAGATCCACTATCTTGATAGAAATGTTATTTTACTAATTATATAGTAATATAAACTTTTGTAGTCATTATCATGGTCCTTGAACCTAAATACACCTAACTAAAGGATTTCATTGTTTTTATTTTATCATCTTATGTTCTTTATGCATATAAACTATGCGCACTATTCTAAGTATATTCCTTCCTTCGCAGTACTGTTCAAAAGCACGAACAACAAAGAGCTAAATAAAACTTTGATGTAAGCTCATATAAATTGCAGAGTTCGTATTGGATATGGATATACATATGTGTGTGTTAATGTCCATATTCAATAGTATAATTCAAACCGATTATATATGTGATCAGATTATGACTCAAAGGCAATTTTGTCCATTCACTTAAAGAATTGGTGCTCCTTGTAAGTACTTAGAATCGTTTAAAGGAATCGAAACCGTCGAAACAAAACTGTAATCGGACCATAATTGATGGTTTCGGGAATCATAACCGTGCTTGATTGTTCGATTTCGAATCGTAACCGTATATTGAATGGTTCAATTATAGTTCAAAAAATACAACGTGAACTGGCAGTTCAAAACTATAATCTTAATTTTTTTTTACCTAATTCAATCTATTTATTATATTATAAAGAGTTGTATTTTTTATAATTCATAAGAATACATTATATCTTATAACTACATTAATAAGAAAATAAAATAAAATTTAAATTTGAATTTTGAGGTTGAAAACCAATGATATTTTATAATTTCATAGAATAATAGATTAATATTTTGTTTTTATTTTGTAGTCACTGAAATTTTAAAATTAACAAATATTGGTAGAATATTTAAAATATCAAAAGTTAAAAAGTAATTATAAATTTATAAATATTACTATTAAATATTTTGGACGGTTCGAAATCATAATCGATGATTTTTAACCCTAATCGAAATCGTTCTATACGGCTGGATTCGAATCATAAACCATAATAGAAACAATTCGATTGAAATTCGAAAATGTGAACACCTCATGGTGTTTAATTGGTTTTTATGATTCAAACTCTGAGAATGAATATCTATATCTGTATTGCATTTACAGAAATAGTCAAGTTTTAAAAATAAAATAATTAAAAACAAATACTCCATATGTTGTCGGACCACATGAAATGGATGGAAGGTTCCTTAAACGGATGGGACAAAGTTTATAAATTAACAGTCAAGTGGAATTAATTTAATTGTTTACTACAAGTCCACAAGCATATGTCCTAGTATATATTAATTAGACGTATACTCTTAGTGCTACTATAGTTTATAATTAGGCCTAGTCATCTAAGGACCTTTTTTCGTCCCATAATGTTTAGTTATTATTTGTACCTCTCACATGTTTCATAGCTCACTACCACGTTTCATCTCCTAACCATTACTATGTATATTCAATTAAATTATTTGGAAAATATTGAATTTATGGTCCAACGTTTGATTCCGTAGTAATTTTGTAGCGCGGAAGTTTTATTTAGTGTCGGATTTTTTTTTTTGAAGTAAACTGTTATATTTTTATTTACTTTCAACATAAATTATCGCGTCATTCTTTCGGTACAAAAATGAGCTCATGTCGGGAAAAAATTATCAAGAAATATGATGTCATAAAATCATTATAGAATCAAAGGTAGGTATTGGAATTTAAAGAAGTTCAATGAAATTAAATTCAAAACAAACTCTACCCGACAATTTTAAAGTTAATAGAATCGAACTCACCAGAGCATAAGATTCAGTATATAATTATATAGATGTCGATTTGTATTTTACTAAAAATATTAGGGTGATATTTACACATTTTTTCTTATTTTAGAAAAGAAAATTTTATCAAGAAGAAAGACATGAATAATGCCACAAACAATAGAGGTACAAAAGTTAAAACAGACAACATTATCAAGATTTACTCTAACGATCTTCTTTTTATTCCACATTCATTGTTAAACATAAAATTATTCATTTTCTTCCATATAATTCACATCACACATCCCCATAAAAAGACCATCAACTGCCTTCTATATTTATCTTTAACAAGATAGTAAAATTTGTAGAAATTATATTTGGGAGAGAAACATTGATTCCTATCCAATCTAGTATCCCACCAAATTTTCAAACATCGACTACACTCAAAGAATAAATGATCAATAGCTTTATCTTCGTCACCTCAAACGGAACATGACTTCATCACAATCGAATTTGAAGGTAGCGCTCTCCTTTTATTAAGTTTTACTTTAGTTATAATTTTTCGAGAGATAATCGTGTCAGGTAGTGACTTGGTAATTTAAAATGAGAGGGTTGCATCATCAGATTGTGACGATTTAAACGGGGTGAAAAAATATCTATTGTGCCTTTGATTTTTTGAGGTGACTAATTTGGTATTAATGTTAAAGATTCCTTTTTCAAATTCGTTCATCCAATTTATGTTGGATAATAATTCATTTTTATAGTACTTTCAATTAAGTCCAATTTGTAATTACTTAAATTCTATCCTAAAAGGAAAATGATGCAAGTACTGTACCGTCCAATTTATTTGGATTCTTAGTTTAATACTCCATATATATGAAATAATGATAGCTAATTGATAATAAAGAAAAAGAAAGCGTGATTGACGAAAATAAGATAATAAAAGTGAAAACTATAATATTGTTTAATTAATTAATTAATTATACACATAATAAAAAATATTAATTGTGGCGGTTCTGAATCTGATGATCACTCAGTCACTGGGATATAATGAAGTCAATCTTTATTAGTGCAATTGCACAGAAACTACGAGTATAAATAATGTAGTTTTTTTATATGTATAATCAGTGATTAGTTTATTAATACGGAATTATGAAAAAATAATAGTAAAATGAAAATCATGCACTAAAAAATAATTGAAAACTGAGATTCAACGCAAAACCATTGAAGTCAACGAGGGAAAACCATGGAAAATGGACGGTATTCTACAAATCCACGCTTTTTCCACTCCTTTATTTTTAATTGATAGCCGCAATTAACTTACTGAATATATTAATTAAATCCTTAACCGACCACTATGTTGTCATTTTCTCTCTTTCATTTTTTCTTGTTTAATTTTTGAAATTTTTTTGGGTCAAACCCCTCGCTAAACATATGGTATTGAATTTTACAAGGGATTGTAACGTTAATCTTGTTTCTGCTTCTTACTTAGAATTCAATCTCAGTAGTTCATTTGTTTTGATAAATGATTATAATTTATTTTTTATTTTAGATATAATTGTTACTTTATATTTTAATGATTATAAATGTATTAATTAAGTAAGACATTATTATTATTATTATTATCTTAATATCATCGAATGCTAATTTACACCTTAGATTAGTTTCTATTTAATATTCTTAATTCATTGAAGATTATATTTATGTTTGTATACATTGTTATACTATATATATCAACGAAAATGTTCACCCGTCCACGGCTGACAAGGTTAATGCGTTCACATATGATTTGACATGTCATGTAGATAAATATAAAAAATTAATATTTTTTTATTAATTATCACTTTCGTTTATTAATTAGGGATAGTTTAATATTATTTAATACAAAATAATAAAAACATAAAATTAGTAAAAAATATAGTAACTCGCATACTAATATAGCAATGATGTAACATTGATGGACGCGTTAAGACATGTCCACTACAGGGGATGAAGCGTATTAGATTACATTAACTTTGGGCATTAACCTAACTACCATTAGGCCACACACACGCTATTTTATCTTCTTTTATTGTTCGAGCATATCCTTGATATCATCTTCTTTTAATTTTTATATAAAATAATTCTTTTTTATTAGAATTGATTGATTAGTGTATATTTTAATATTTATTTAATATAAATAATGAAAAATATCATCTAAAACTAATCTAAAAGTCTATAAATATATACTTTAAAAAAATAATGGCATATCTTGTAATTAGGCTTTATTAGTTACAAATATACTAAAAAATAAATTAATTGTATATAATGATAAAAGTATGAATCATTCGAATTTATTTTTACTAAATACAAATAATATATTTTCAATATAGTTATTCTATATAAATGTATATGTGATGGTACAATATTTTTTGGGTGAATTATGCAGTTTTTCCGAATTATTTTTTCGAATGAAGTTTATGTTATTTAAAGTGGGTTTATTAGGTTGACATCATCACATTGTCATGATTTAATAAGTACAAGTGTAAAACGACTACTTATCAGAAGCAAATATGCAATAGTCTCCAATTCTCTTTAAAAATCTTATTATTTACGACTACAACTATCAATTCTCACTTGATTCCGACAGGATCGTGTAAGTCATCAGTGACTATTTAGGGGATGTCTATTAATAAAATTAAAATTTATACTCTTAATTTTTGAAAATGTTAGTTTAATAAAAATGTAAATTATATTCAGTTTAATTTTACAATCTTTATCAATATAAATAATAATGAGAAAAAATATATGTAATTATCATGTTTAAGTTATATTAGGCAATTTAGTTTTCATGTTTAATATATATTATATTATCAACATAGTTTTGAATTTTTTATAAATGTGAAACATAATTAATAGTTATGTAAACGTATATGTTTATGTTTATTTTTATTTATATGTAAATATAAAATCTAAATTATTAATTATCCAATATGATAATTAGTTCTACTAATTTTACTTTGAACTTACTTGATCTCACAATGAAAATTTAAGAAACACCATCAAATGAGAAATGTTCGTATAAAATAAGTAGATAGTATCAATTTAACCCGATGCAACATATTGATTGAGTAAAAATTATTATTTTAATTTTTCTTTCATTTTGTTTCCTAAGATATTGGCTCCCGCAATCCATTTTTGCCTGATTTTACATGTTTTTAGTATTTTTTTTGAAATTATTTTTGGCCGGATCAAAGAGGTGGCCGGTTCGGTTCGTAATTAAATCGATGGCACCGGCCAGTCTCATACGAAGCGATTTTTAAAACACTGGAAAGGCTAGTTAAGGAAATTGGAAAAAGAAGGGGGACCACTAGGATGACCTGTCAATCCTGTCGAAGGAAAGTCATACTAACATTAAGACAGAATATTCTTCCACGTGGCCGAGTAAGGAGCAAACCTGGTACTTGCTATTTTTGGAGCATTAACACGTAGTACATCACTATTTAGCACTTTTAAGGGTTGTCAATTACCCAAAAGTGCGGATTGGTCTGAAGATCAACTCGAAATCGAAAAGGGTTAGAGTTAAAAATTTATGATTCGAAATATTTTTTAGTCCGAACGGATTGGACCGAAACCAACCCGAACTCGACAGGGTTAGTTTGAAAATAGAGTAGGTTAGTCCGATTAATCGAATGAAAAAATAAAAAAACAATTATTTGCATAATATATTTAATTTTTCATGCAAAAATATGTATTTTTCATACCCATCAATTAATCAATCACTTAAAAAATAATTATGACACAATTTGGGTCTAATATGATAATATCGTTACATTTTCTCTTTAAATTTATTCATATTTAATTTTAATATTTAACTATGTTTAAAATTTTATTTTGTTTATTATATTCTTCAAATATATATATATATATATATATTTTAAATATAAAATCATAAAAAATATACATATATTTTAAACATATTCATGAATATTCTAGCTTGATTGGTCCGGTGAGCTAACCCGAAAACCAAAAGTTTAGGGTTAGGGTTGTAAATTTTCAACCCGAAATTTTTTTAACCCGATTTAGCCCGAAACTGAGTGGATTAGCCCGATTGACATCCTCTATGTCTGTGCATTATATAAATGTTGAAGTGTTTATGCGCCTTATTTTTTACATAGTTTGTAAATTACATATTATGTTTCTATAACAATGATATATTTTAATCATCTTTTGTTTTAAATTTGTACTGTATTGAAGTATATACTCGAGACGAAATATCGTTTAATGCTATGCACACTAAAAAAGGCAAGCGAATGATCAAATGTAAGTGTGGAATTTTACGTTTGAAAAAAAATACGTGAAATCTTGGTCATAAAATGAAGTACTAGCTTGTAATAAAATGAGTTTTCAATATTTTAATAGGTGTGTCATATACACGCATTCTACTCCGCATAGTAAAATACTTAATTATTATCCCATCACAAATCAAATATGGAAAGCCTATGACCTCTTCCAAATATGTGACTTGCGCATATATTGTGGTTTCTCAAAAACATAAATTTATGACTATTATAATTAAAATTAAATATTTTTTTTGTGAAAAGTGAAAAATAACAAGAATGGAACACCAAATATGAGGGACACACTACTATGCAATACTCATAAGGTGATTCTCATATTGTTTCTAAATTTGAATATTCAAACAATTGTCAACCTAGCTATTTGACCACATACATAATGATATATTCCATTTTCACATCCCACTTAAATTAAGTACACGCAGTAGAATACAAGTTTTGTACTAAAATTCCTCACCTGTCTCATGACTCGTCTAATCTTGAGATATAAGTTATTCATTGTCAGTTCCCACGACATATATATATAGATACATACAAATATAAATTTATTCTTAACTAGTATGTACAAAATGCTTTATATTTTATTTAAAATCATATTTCCTTTTTTTTCTTCTACATTTATGCTTATTATAATATAATTACTTTGATGATTTTATCAGTTCATGTCATAAAATAAAAATCTCACTGAAATGTGTTGATCGCGTCCTGTAGGTTTTATTTTATTTTAATTCATTTTATATATACTCCTTTATACTCAATTTTATAAATTACAAAATATGCGTGAGTTACTCATTTCGTTCATAAACTGTTATAAGATTTTTTTTTTTTTTTTTTGATAAGTGGGATCTCTCTATTCAATACACACAAATAATAATAAATTATATGTAATCCACTTAATACAAATTATTTTTCTAAAATATCTATGAAATCAAATTAAGCAACAGGAAATATGAAAAAGTAGATATATAGATATAAAAAATAAATAAAGAAAAAGAGGGCATAGCATGTGTGTGATGTGTAAGCGTGTTCACTTTGAAGTTGAAGTTGAAGTCAGTTATTCTTCCCTCCGCCCATCTCCATACATTCCCATGTCAAACAATAACTCCCTCATTCTTGCTTACGCGTGTTTCTTCCCACCCTCCCACACACCTATATATATATATATATGTGTGCATAGCCCCCTAATTAATGTCTTTCATCACACTTCATTTACTCCAGATCTCTGAGGATCCCATTTTTACTAGCTCATGGCTTCCTCTGTGCTTCCATGCATGCCTAATCCAGCCATTAACTCCACAACACTACTCACTTCAGACCCCATTTCTCTACCTCAGCCTCTACACCTAAACTTGCCTCCTCCTCTCAAATCTAATAAATCAACTTCCACTTTATCCTCTTATATTTACCATCGCAACCAATCAAGATTAACAAACCCCAACCCTCGGGCCTCCAACCTCGCAATGGGCTGGCGGGAAATCCACGGTCAGAACAACTGGGAAAACCTAGTCGAGCCCTTACACCCTCTCCTCCGCCAAGAAATCATACGCTACGGCGAGTTCGTCGCCGCCTGCTACAAGGCCTTCGACCTCGACCCATCCTCCAAAAGATACCTTAACTGCAAGTACGGCAAAAACTCCATGTTTAATCAAGTCGGCTTATCCGATTCTGGCTACGAGGTTACCAAGTACATATACGCCACGGCTCCCGACATCAACATTCCTATCCAGATGGGCCCCTCCTCCGGGGCCCGTTGGATAGGCTACGTAGCCACCTCATCCGACGCTGAGGTGGCCACTCTCGGGAGGAGGGACATAGTTGTCACATTTCGGGGAACGGTCACTAATCCCGAATGGGTAGCCAACCTAATGAGCTCCCTCACCCCGGCCCGCCTCGACCCGCATGATCCCCGCCCGGAGGTGAAGGTCGAGGCCGGCTTCTTGAGCTTATACACCTCGAGCGACAGCTCCAGAAAGTTCGGGATCGAGAGCTGCCGCGACCAGCTCCTCTCCGAAATTTCTAGGTTAATTAACAAGTATAGAGATGAAGAGATAAGCATTACGATCGCAGGCCACAGCATGGGGAGCTCGTTGGGGCTTCTGCTTGCGTACGATATCGCGGAGCTCGGGCTGAACGGGCCGAGTGGTGGGAGGGGGGAGATTCCGGTGACGGCGTTCTCGTTTGGAGGGCCGAGGGTGGGGAACTCGGGGTTTAAAGAGAGGTGCGAGGAGTTGGGAGTGAAGGTTCTTAGAGTAGTGAATGTAAACGACCCTATAACGAAGATGCCGGGAGTTGTTTTCAATGAGAAATTCAAGAAATTTAGAGGGGGTTACGAGTTCCCATGGAGTTGCTCGTGTTATGCTCACGTGGGAGTGGAACTGTTGGTGGATTTCTTCAAGATGCATAACCCTTCTTGCGTGCATGACTTGGAGGACTACATTGGCCTGCTCAGGTGTCAACCGAAGAAGAGTCATGGTTGCCACGGCCCGAACTTGATGGAGCGGGCCAAGGGTTTTGTTTCCGCCGGAGCCAAAGGCTTCGACGCCGTGCAGTGGAGAGATGCCGCCGTTAATATGTTTAATTTGGTCCAGTCCCAATGGACGTGAGACCTATAAATATACATATATAGACATATTGTGGTGGGGATTCATTTTTTGCATTCACGTATATATAGAGATGTAGGATTACAACTTGTAGATGCATGATATAAGTCCAATAAGAGTACTTGACGAGATTATATATGCATGTGATCATGATTCATGAGCGTTGGTATATGAATAGTGGTGAATTGATGAATTTAATGGAGATGTTAGTATGCATATGTGATCATGATATATAGGGAAAGAAAACATAGTACTTCTTCCATCTAGAAAATATATATATCCAAAAACGCACAGTAACTAACATTAAAATCGGGATAAAGTATAAAAATATATATAGCTAAAAACGCACAATAACCAATATTAAAATCGGGTCAAATTATATTTGTTCAAGTTGATTCTATAGTAATACAACTAGCTATGCATTAATTGAATACTTTAGGAGCAATTGTTCACGGTCATTATGAGGAAATCTTGTACAAAAAAGATACTTTAATTACATTTATATATGAAAATTCGAGATCTGATGATATAACACAAGTGTTCGCTCCCAAAAGTAGAATAAGTGTTTGAAATACGTTCGATTGATTAAATATCAATAAATCTAGAAAAGAGAGTTGAGAATAGGAACGAAAGTATAACAAGAATTCTTGGAATGCGGTTGACATTCTTAATTGATGCTTAGCTAATTATAGTGCAAAGTCGTATCTCTTTAGTTATTAAGATCCTAAAAGTGAATTTGTTGTTTGATTATTTTTTCTTTTTTTGATAATTAAAATTTTCAATTCATTTCACATAATTTAATTAATAATAAGAAATCAAGTATGCTCAATATAAAATATATATTAAGTTAAATTATTTTATTAATACACATACCGAATTAAAATAATTATGAATTGATGAACAGAGAAAATAATATTATTTTAAAAATTAGCTAACGTGGCAGGCAGGAGAAATGGATAAATGACGGGGTGTAGCAAGATTTGGGAAAAGACATATAGATTTAGTACGTAATTAATTAAGTAGATATTAATTATTGGATGAATACGGACAAGACAAGATACTCATATATAGATATATGAATCAAATTAGTTAATTTCTTCAACGTCGTGTTTTCTGTGATGTTGAAAAGATTAAGCCCAGTATTATTTCAAAATGGACAGCAAATCTGCGGTGGCAAAAGGGTCATGTTTTCCAATTTACTTTGTTCCAACGGTCAAAAGTTTTAAAACTCTTTTACCATGCACACTCACACTATTAATAGAAAATGTTCACCCGCCCGCAACGAGTAAAAATTAATACATCTCCGAACAATGTTTGTATAACTTGTAGATAAATATTATTTTTTGTAAAATATTTATTAATGCTCATTTTATAATTAGAATTTATTGATTATGTTATAATTTAACATTATTCAACACAATAATGAAAAAACCTTATTTTTTTTATAATGAGTTGTATGATGATGTGGCAGTTGTGAGCACGTTAGGAGGCGCTCGTCCCGGGCTGGTGAGTGGTGCTGTACTATTAATATGCTGTTTTCCAAATAAATTATTGATGAAGTGAACAAATTCCCAGATCTGAGTATCATATTATGCATTTATAGTATCATTCATTTTCATTGTATAAATTCTTGTTTTAAAGTCTGTTAAGCAAATTTATTGGCAAGCAGTATCATATCATTTTCGGTATTGACATCAATTAATGATAAGTTTTATTTAATTCTCTCTTGCTTTCCTTCATTGCATATTTTCTTTTTTCAGTTCTTTTGTAAGGTCTGTTGACATTGGTGGATTGAGACAGTTAATGAAGTACACGTACCACCAAGAAAGTTAATAGTATTGATAAAATGCTTAACTCCTATAATAGGTATATATAGTTACAATAAATTCAAATAGTAGTCATGTAAATAAAACATCGTAAAACTTAGTATTCATGCCTAAACTATCTCATCATATTCTTTATATTATAATATTAAAATCACTTTTTAGAATGAACGTACCAAAATAACTACTTTAGACCACTTTTCCCTAATAAAAAAATTGTAATATTTTGATTAAAATATTGAAAGTTTTTTGGTCAAAACAAAATATATATGAATAGCGGGACATACGGAGTATATTAAAGTTTGCAGCCATAAATCATGAATGCTCACCCGCCTGCAGCGGTCGGAGTTACTGCACCCGCGAATAATATGACATAATTCGTAGATAAAATTTTTAATAATTCTATCTTTCTGACAACAGTTTATTGATTACGATATAATTTAACATTATACAATATAAAAAAAAATAGAAATTTATAATGAGTCATATGATGATGGTAATATCACATCAGCCGTGAACACGTTAACCGGTCTCCGCCGCAAATAGGTACGTGGTACTCTTCATTTTAATCATAAAACACGTGTAATGTTCGAGACAAAAAATTGGAATATAGAAAGTGTTTTCATGTTATAAAGGACTCGAATCCGAAATCTGTTATACTCACATTAATCTCCTATCTATACATCAAGGTATCGTATAATAAATAGTACGTAGACTCATCGAAAATAATTAACTACATATGTTCTTTTGTATGGGTTGTTATTAGTTAATTACTAGTAACAAAATTGACTAAGTATATAGGTCTATTGTCTCTCTCTCTCTCCCTCTCTCTCTCTCTCTCTATATATATATTTCTAATTAGTTAGGCTGTCGTTATTAGAAAGATATAGGAAACAAAATTTCAAACGTTCGATTATATAATAATGAACAAAATTAATAATAAGAGGTCACTACATTGAAAAACAAAAATTATACAATTCTTTTCTCTCCACATGTTCATAAGTATTTGGAGATTTGGAGAGTCAACAATTATATATGCAAATCTAACTTAATTATAATAATAACATTGAAATATATATATAGTTTGATGTTTGAATACGAGTGAACAAAAGTTTACTCACCGACCCTAAAAGGCCAGATGTCATCATAGTAGACACTTTCTTTTTATTATTATTTTTTATCACGTCATAATATTAATATATTTTATATTAATATTATAATTTTTATAGAAAAAATTATACTCTATCTTTAAATTTTGTCCCTTAAGTCAGAAGTAATATTTGTATATATGCCATTATATAATTTCACTTTTCAGTGTAGGATTAAACATTATCTGCAAAATAAGGAATTATTGTATTTTTATGCAAAAGAGAGGTAAAATTATAAATCAAATGTGGACTATGATTAGTGTGTTTCATCTTTTAAAAAACTTATGAAATAGTATAAAATATCTATCAAAGTAAATTTACTAATGTGAAAACAAAAGGTGTGCATGCAATAATTAAGAGAATATATTAAGAATAACAGTTTTAGTGAATGTGTGAATTAACACTATTCATTTTGTGGCTATAAAATGGGATTAAACGTCTAAAAGCAATCATAGTATCATAGTCATTGGCCGTTAGTTATTGGTCAACAATAATTAATTTTTATAACAATCATATAATAGTGGATTCTTGTATAATAATGAGGTTTTTTTAATATATCCCTATAGTACTTCAGAATAATTAATGGCATGTATTGTGTTTTTTTTGTTTGAATAGAATCAAAGATGGATTTAATGCACAATTAATTTAAATAGTTGCGGGTTCTCATAATAATGGTAGTAATAATTTATATTTCATCCGTTTTAAATAATAAAGATCACATCTACTTTTTGAAATGATTATTAAAGAAACTGCGTAAAGTATTGAAAGTTATAAAAATAATAGTGTTAATATCTTTTTAAGTGAATAACTTGTAGTACTATTTAGATTGTGTGAAATTTATTTGGACAATCTATATATACGTCATACGTGTGTCGGTGTGTGAAAAATGCAGCCATAAAATATGTGGGATGATTTGATAAATGATTTTTTTCTAACACCAAATATTTATTTAATTATTTCTCCACAAAGCTAGGCAATCTGCAGCCCCCAGTCCCGTTGGAATATTTCTCTTATACATATAAGAAAGAAAAAAAGTGGGACCCCATGCATTAATGATATTGATTGGCAATCATGCAACCAAATATTTAAACAACTTATTAGTTAATTTTCAAATTTTATGTTGAAAAAAGTTTGTTCGATTTTATGCACTAACTGAATCCAACTTCTATTTTGAATTGAGCTTGAATTTTTTTTCAGTCTAATTCAAACAATACAAGAGAGATATATTTTTATTAATTGTATAAAAATAATTTTAATAAAACTAAATACTAGTTAAAAGAAATTTTTATCAATAATAATTTGTAATTCGTCGTCATCTCTCATTGTTGTTTCTCTAGTTAAAAGTTAATAATAATGATATAGTACAATTTTTAATATCATTAAACACATATTTTCTTGTAGTCAGATTTAATAATATTCAGTTCAAAATTTTTGTTAACATTTTTGTATATAATTTTAACGAATCGAGTTTTAAATAGATCATAAATTAATTTATAGACGAGCCTAACCACGAACTTTAAAAATATATTATTTTTGCTAACATGTCTTAAACCGCTAAGTTTAAAATGAAAAAACCATGAAAAGTATGTCTCCAGAATTATATTTTTACTGACAATCATCCAAGAATCTTACCCCCAATATATTTATATTATAATTAAAAAACAATGAAAAAATGATCTTATTTTAAAATTTTGCACAAGACTCTGGATATCGTAATCATCCATATTTCTATTTCAAATTCAAAATTGGGGTGATTGTAGAAGGCCCAATATGATTCATATTGGGCTTTTGTGTTTTAACTTTTAAACGGTTAGCAAATTATATACGACAATTTGTTTTTATTTTCTTTTTCTTGGAGAGCAATTAAGCATATGATCTATGTATATCTTTAATTAACCTTATCGGTATAATTATCTAACTGAATTTAATTATTTTGATTTAATGTCTACTAATGTGGATTAATCATTGGGTATAATATCTTGATAGTATTTGATTAATTAAAAAATATCTTTAATATAATCAAATCGAATCCATATGAAACAGTATATATACCTCTCTACCTCCCTTTTCTCTACACATTTACGTTTCATCACACACACACACATCTCGATACGTTTTTTACTCTAGTAATGGCAGCAAGTAATGGTTTGATTGTATGCTTTGGGGAGATGCTCATTGACTTTGTGCCTACCGTCTCCAGCGTCTCGCTAGCGGAGGCTCCCGGATTCCTTAAAGCTCCCGGCGGCGCTCCGGCGAATGTCGCCATCGCGTGACGAGGCTGGGCGGAAATTCGGCCTTCATCGGGAAACTAGGCGACGATGAGTTCGGTCACATGCTCGCCGGAATCCTAAAGGAGAACGGTGTTTCCACCGTCGGAGTAAACCACGATAAAGGAGCGAGAACGGCGTTGGCGTTTGTGACACTACGCGCCGATGGAGAGCGTGAGTTCATGTTCTATAGAAACCCTAGCGCCGATATGTTGCTCACTCCCGATGAACTTAATCTCGACCTTATTAGATCGGTAACCTACTTTTCATATCTCCATTATTAATTATGTGTAACTATATATATATATATATTAAATTACTTCAATCATGAATGGTATAGAATTAAATTAGAATATACTTTTTACTATATCTTTTGACCTTATATCATTATATGGCATTTTTCTGTTGATGCAACCTCAATTATCACATGTATTCAAAAAATGAGAGTTACATATGTACTAAATTAGATGTTGTGTGTATATGTAAATGTTCCACTATGGGTCGATAAGCTTGATAGTGGAGCCGTGCAGATCGGCACACATGAAAGCAATGGAAGTGGCTAAGGAAGCCGGAGCATTGCTGTCGTATGACCCGAATCTCCGGCTTCCGTTGTGGCGGTCTGCGGAGGAGGCGAGAGAGCAAATTATGAGCATTTGGAATAGGGCTGATGTGATCAAGGTGAGCGATGAAACTTCTGCTCGTCACACTCGGAGACAAAGCTGCAATGTCGCTCTACCACCATAATTTGAAACTTCTGCTCGTCACACTCGGAGACAAGGGGACTAGGTACTATACCAAGGCATTCATTATATATTCTTAATTTATTATTGTGCATGTTAATATATAATAATTATTTCACTTAGCTTTCTTTAATGTCATGTTAATATAATGAATATTTGGCCTGAATGGATCGATGCAGAGTTTCCATGGGTGTGTAGAAAGCTTCAAAGTGAATACTGTGGATACAACGGGGGCAGGTGATTCTTTCGTTGGAGCTCTACTTTGTAAGATGGTGGATGATGAATCCATTATTGAGGACGAAGGGAGATTGAAGAAAGTGGTGCAGTATGCGTGCGCGTGTGGAGCAATCACAACTACTAAGAAGGGTGCAATTCCTGCTCTTCCTACACCCTCCCAAGTTCTCCATCTCCTCAACTAGTTACACAACCTTACTTTAATTACTCTTCTCTTTTTGGATCTTAGTAACTAGCTAGAATTTGTTTTCTGTTTACTTTTTTGGATTTTTGCCATGAAAAGCTGTTGCTTGCTTTTATTTGAATTAATAAATTTTATGCCTCTTTAAGATCACATTTTGTTTGAAACATGAATAATATTTAGTGTCCGTTTTTGTCTCACATTTAATGCTTCAAGTGAGTTTAAGATTTTAATGACACGGCTAATGTCATATTTAATGTGATCATCCAAAAAAAAAATGTGATGATATTTAGCGGCACGTATCGATGAAGTATAATATAACAATTCATAATTAACAAATATTTGAAGAAATTAAGATTTTTTATAATTATATACCCTTTATTTTAGAATTTATCACCCAAAAGATCTGCTTGTATAACTGTGTTAACAGAATATAAATTTTAACGCCATTCATATTTTTTTATGAATTGATAATTAAATTATATTTTAATTAATAAATTTGTACAAATATTATCTTTTAATTTGAACTATTGATTTAAATGATTTAATATATTTATCTTTTTTATATGTATTATTGATTTAAATAATTTAAAAGTTAAAATTTATGTTTAGTTAAACTCGAATTATTGGATCTCTATATAGATAGACATATATGTCATGGACGTTAATAAAAGCGATAAAGTAGGGGTTCTACCAATAAGTTATACACAAAAGAACAAAAGTTGAAGCAGCACAATAAACTGAGAAAGGTATAGAATCAAATTTGTTTCGCATTTTTCCTTAACATAAACAAAAAAGATTCACGATAGCTGCTTACAAGTTATCCTTTTTTTCTGGTAATGTGAAGAACTAATATTAAAATGAATAAAAAATGTTATAATGAAACACACATTATATAATTGCATGATAAATGCGATATAATTGTGATTATATATATATATAAACTTATACTATAATACTGAAAATACAATTAAAATAGTGAGATAATGAAACTACCCATTATTAATTTATTAGCACCCTCCTATATATGAAACCCCTGCCAACTCCCATTTTCTCCACACAAATACACACCTTACATTACATATTTGTATAGATATACATACACACATATATAAGGGTTATGGCGGACGGTTTGAGTAATAGGGTGATTGTGTGTTTCGGGGAGATGTTGATCGACATGGTGCCGACAGTGGCGGGCGTGTCGCTGGCGGAGGCGCCGGCGTTCGTGAAGGCAGCAGGAGGCGCACCGGCAAACGTGGCCGTAGCGGCGGCGAGGCTCGGCGGAACGACGGCGTTCGTGGGGAAGCTAGGAGACGACGAGTTCGGGCACATGCTCGCCGGAATACTGAGTGAGAACGGCGTCTCCACGAACGGTGTTTGCTTCGACCGGGTGGCAAGGACGGCGCTGGCTTTCGTGACGTTACGCGCCGATGGGGAGCGTGAATTCATGTTCTATAGGAATCCTAGCGCCGACATGCTGCTCACCCCCCAAGACTTGAATCTCGACCTTATCAGATCTGTATGTATTTATGCATGCATATAATACTGTTATGGCTATATATATATATATTAACATTGATGATGCAAATGCAGGCAAAGATATTTCACTTTGGATCTGTAAGCCTGATTTCGGAGCCGTGTAGATCGGCGCATTTGAAAGCAATGGAAGAGGCGAAGGGTGCCGGAGCATTGCTGACGTACGACCCGAACCTCCGGCTGCCGCTTTGGCCATCGGCAGAGGAGGCTCGTAAGCAAATAATGAGCATTTGGGATAAGGCAGATGTGATCAAGATCAGTGATGATGAGCTCACTTTCCTTACACAAAACACCAACCTTGATCATCATCAATCTGCATTGTCCCTTTGGCACCCCCATTTGAAGCTTCTTTTGGTCACTCTTGGGAAACATGGTTGTCGATATTACACCAAGGTTACATACATATATATATACTCACATTTAGTTTAAGGCGCTATAGCTGTTCTAGTTATATATATATATATATATAGAGAGAGAGAGAGATGTTTGAATTAAAGTGGGTGGTTGGTACACTGCAGAAATTTGAGGGAGCAGTAGAGGGGTATAGTCTAAAGAGGGTGGATACAACTGCAGCAGGCGATGCTTTTATGGGAGCCATCCTACGTAATATCGTCGATGATTTCTCCATATTTGAGGTCAGTTTATATTAAACTACCAACCCAGCTATATATAATACTTACGAATAATCGATCAAGTCTCTAGCTACGTAATATCGTCGATGATTCCATATTTGAGGTCAGTTTTATGGGAGCGATTGCTTTTTTCTTGAATTAATATATATATATATATAGGAGGAAGGGAGACTGAGAGAGGTGGTTAGATATGCAAGTGCATGTGGAGCAATCACGACAACAAAGAAGGGAGCAATACCTGCTCTTCCTTATCACTCTCAAGTCATCACTACTCTTCTCAATCAAGATCCTCACAGGAAAATTAATCTCTTTGGATTTTCAAATTGCTTTCCCTTTATCAAGAAAGATATATAACTCCTACCTAATTATATCCTATATATATATATGCTTTCTAAAGGAAACCAACTCAACTACATGCCTCAATATCTGTATAAATTATAAAGGCATTGATATATCATATTATATACTATATGTTTGTGTGTGTGCGTGCTATATATTTATTATTTTTTGTGTGCTTTCTGTAAGTGTGAAATTAATTTATATATTGAAATGCAGTAAGTGTTTGGTTATTCAGCAGGATCAACCATGTTCTAACTGTTCCATTTCTCAACCTATCAATTATCAATATATTGATCCATATTGTTTTCTGCTCCATAATGTCATGTTGTTGAACACCAGTCTTCATTATTTACTTTTAATTTTTTTAACTAGCCTTCCTCAACTATTAGGCGCCGCTCTCCAACCTTAAACCATAAATCATAATCACCACTATAATAGTAAATCAATATCATTTGTACCAACAAACACAGTATTTACTTTTCTATCTAACATTATATCAGAGATATATAAAATTAACGAGTTCATTCATATAATAATACTCCAACCTTATAATACTTTTTAATGCCCACTTCTTATATATTAATCATAATTGGACATTGCCAATTTATTTACATGTATAGAACTTCGTCAGTATACATTACCAAACAAAATTAAAGATATTGCAATTATGAAAATAATACTTTTACAAGCTTTAAAAATCATGCTATATAAATTCGAGATAAAATATGCGCTTTCTTTCAACAATTAATTTATTATGAAAAACAGTAGTAGTATTATTTGTGGAAGCATCTAATTAGTTTTTATTTTCCTTTTCTTTTACACACGTAGGCCCCACATGAAAGAGGTGATTGGTATGAATGAATGAAAGATAGAATGGAATGAGTATTCTTAACTTTATTTCATTCATTTGCTTGGTTCCTTCTATGATTATGAATAATGATTCAATTTGGAATCACCATTCCCTTAGAATTGGGATTAACCATTTATCCCAAACCCCAAGGTATTAGCCATTCCTAATCATTATATAATTATTTTTATTTTTTATTTGGACAAAAATAATTAAAATATTTGTTGATTTGTTAATTTCACTATAAACCACACTTCTCCACTACAAAAAAAAATCTTAATATTTTTAATAATATTTACAAAACTATTTTAAAATAATAAAAAAAAGTATTAGATATATTCATTGTATAAATTATATATTTTAAACTTGTGGATATTATTTATTTATTATGAAAAGTAAATTATTTTATAATTTAAAATTTTTAATCTAATTTAGATTTTATTGCGTTATAAATTTTAATTATGATCATTAAAATTGAGTATACACGTTTTAGTAAGTGTGAGCAAAATTAACCAAATTCAAATAACAAAACTAAAATATTTCATTGGTTCGATTTTATTTTTAAATCAAATTTTAATTTGATTTGACTTGACTTGAATTTAAAGAAATCAAATCAATATAATATTCAAAAACTAAATTATTTTTTAATATTAAAAAATATTTTTTTATTAAATAAAATTATATCATCATATATATTTTATTATTTTTTTATATTTTTTGTATATTTTTAAATTTAAAATTATGTAATAAATTAAATTTAAATTATTTACTTCATTTTTATTTTATTTTTTATAGCTTTACAAAAATTAGAATTTTGAAATTCAATAAATTTGTAAAGTTTATTATGATTTGAAAATTGAAAACTATTGAAGATATATGTGGGATTTAACAACTTAAATGTTGTGATTATAATTTTAAATTTCAAATTTTTAATTTTGTTAGTACATGAGAATTATTGAATATTTGGATAAATAGAACCAAATCAAAATAAATTTGGTTAGTTTGGTCCAATTAATTTTTTTGCTTAGTTGGATTATTTTTTTTCCAATCTAATTTTTTAATTTAATTTCGTTTGATTTTATGGACATCATTGAACCATATATCTGAATATTCACTCATACATTTTAAAATTTTATACTGAAACATTTTGATTTGAATTATTTTGGTCCATAAAAAAACAAAAGAAAAATAATGAAAAAAGTAGAGAAATTCGATAATCAAAAGAACAAAAAAATACGAATAACAATCTTATATGGAATATTAAAACTATGATTTCGTATTATAATATAAATGATTTATTCATCAGTTTATTTGTAGCGATCAATTATTATAAAAATGAATTAACAAATTGTCATTCCATTCCATGCTTATTCCTTGCATGTGAATGACTTCTCATTTCCATTTCATTCTCCCCTTCATTCCATTCTACACTTCGTTCCATTCCTACCTTATTATATTTCATCCCACCAATCACCTCCCCGTGCTCTCCAGTTGCCTTTAATTTCTCTCATTATATTCAAATTAGGTGATGGGGATGGCCTCTCCTTCTCAATTAACTACTTTCTTCTCTACTAATCCCACTCTATTTCGGAAATTTATTCGCTCACAGGAGTAGGTTGTTAATTCTTTGATCCCTGAGGGATCGCGTATACGTTGTATTTTTAAAGATCGGGATTCTTCTTGATACGACTTCATTCAGGTTTTTGGTGAGATTGAACCTCCGTGATCTGGTTTTGTTAAGCTGAATTTGTGATATCTCCGAGTGGGATTTTCTTTATCTTCACTGTCAATTACACCAAATTCTTGGTCCTTAAAGATGGGATTTTTTTTGAGTATGTGAATCAGTCCCCTGCAGTTTGTATATTCAGAAGTAGTGGTTTCAAGAAGTTCAATTTGGTATAGATGGGGAAACCCTTAATTTATGAGATTTGGGAAAAACCAGCTACGAGTTGTATAATTGGAGTATGCAGTTTGATTTGGTTCTACGTTCAGAAAAAGGGTATTGGATATTCACATGTGGGCTTGAGCTACGATACTGCATTGGAGGGTCATCATTGGAGGATAATCACATCTGCATTTTCACATATTAGCATCCTTCATCTCGTTTTCAATATGAGTGCGCTTTGGAGTCTGGGAATTATAGAGAATTTAGGGCACATAGGGCTCGGTGAAGAATACTATCTTCATTATACGTTGCTGCTGGTCGTTCTGTCAGGGTTGCTAGTTCTTGGAACGTACCACATTTTGATCCAAAAGTTTAAAATTGATTACTTTCGTAGAGTTACTGCTGTTGGATACTCATGTGTTGTATTCGGGTGGATGACTATATTGTCGACTAAGCAACCCTCTTCTAAGCTGGAGCTTTTCGGGTTTCTCTCGCTTCCTATTAGTTTTGCACCGTTTGAGTCCCTGATCTTGACGTCTATAATTGTGCCGCAAGCTAGTTTTATTGGTCATTTATCTGGAATAATCGTTGGGTACGCCATTGCGTGGGGTTTGATACACGGGATGAACAACTACTGGGCTGTGTCAATGTTAGGATGGATTGTTCTTGTTTTTGTTTTTAGTTTGAAGAAGTCCGGTACATATAATTTCAGCTTTCTCGAGATTGAATCAGTAACGGATCCCTCTTTACCATCTGTGCGATTTCTTCCTTCGGGAAATGGCAGAACCCTGCAGATGAATGCAACTGATATTGGTCCTAATCTTGTGTAGCTTCATGAAGGCACTGGCTTTCACTATGAATGTGCAACCATGGGGATGTCACCCATTAATGGTTAAAGAATAAGCTTTTTCTTTCATGCTTTCTTTGATTTCTCAAGAAGCAGTAGTTCTCTCTTGTATCTTAGTACTCGCATCACATGTATTCTTGTTGGCGATTTTATTCTCTCTTGCTAGTAAAGGATTGGATTTTAAACTGACTTGCTATGTATCATATTAGTGGTGAATGTTGCTATTGGTAAATGACATTGATTTACTTCCATGCTGATTCCATGATTCACATATGCACTTCCTTTCTTTTGCACGTGAATTATTTTTCTAATCTTATTATATAGATTGGGTATCAGGTTAAAGAAGTCAAAATTCTACAGATGAGCTTTGTCCAGTGAATTTGTATCTTAGCTAGCTATTATGAGATTATGCCCTCTTTCATTGCTAGTAAGATAGTGTAAGGTGAATGAGATTTCCAGGTTTATGTGGAAAACTGGAAAGACATGTTAAATTCTTTTGAAAGAACAAGTAATATTATGTATGGTATTCATTCTTCTTTCTCATTTTATACTTTCTTTCAATATTATTGATTGAAATGCTTGAAGTTTGTCTCTGAACCTGTGCAACCAGACTGAACTGTGTGTCTAAGGTTGAAGTTGAAGCGAGTAACAATGTTCACGTGCAAATCAAAGAGATGGCTGTTAATATCAAGTGGCCTACATCTCTTATCCAAATTTATGAAGAGGTCAGTATAGTACCTAATTCCTCAAGTTGATTATCCATTCACTCTGTTTACGGTTTAAATTTATACAGTAGGAGATGATACTGGACTGGAAGAAGAGTACGAGAAGAGTCGTTATCATCTTCAACATTCTTGACATTCTTGTGATTAGGATTTACGAAGACATGACGAGGGAGGCCTTGCAGAGTAGAATGAGTGGTGAAGGCGATGATGCTCAAGTGATATGACTAGTGGTAATCAAGCAAACCAAACGGCCTAAAGGGGATTTGATGCAAACAATGTTTGCTTTTCTTTCTTTCTTCTTATTTTATTCTCTCATGCTTTAATTTGTATTGTAAATTGAAAGTAAGATTAAATATCCCCTCCCCACGTTGCTATGGTAATCGGTCTAGAAAATTAAGCCTCAAGCTCGTGTCCGGTGCATTCATGATTAAAATTTTAAATGCATCTTGAAATTTTTATATCTAAGCATTGGTTTATCAGTAAATAGTATCTCTTGTGGTCTTTGCACCAAGAGACGTGCATTCTATCAACAAAGCCTATAGCACATTAGCACCTGCACTCCCATGTTTAAAGAAATGCACTAAATAAGAGCACCGAAAAACATAATCACTCTGTTTCTCAGAGTAATTAAAAATTGCTAAAGCTACTTTAGACAATAGCTCAAGAAATGCAATAAATTCGACCGCTATATATAGCAACACATGCAATACTCTTAACAAAACTGATCTATGAGAAAACAACAGCCAAAGAAAATATATCCAGCAACAAATAAGTATGCTGCCCCTCTCCATTTATATTCCTTTTGATGACGCGCCAAGTGCAAGGTCATAAACTCACTGTGTAAAGGATAGGACTCACTTGTCTCAGGCTTTCAGCGTACCGCTACTGCAACTAATGGAGCAGTAGTTGGCACGGCTGGAACTGATCCAGCTGATGCTGTCGAAACTGGTACTGCAATGGCTGAGCTTTTATAGCATGATTGTTGTTATGATAATTCTGGTTAGCTCCATATGGTGTAGGACTGTTCATTAGTGGTTGCCCATTCGGCATCGCCTGACCAGTCAGCACCTTTAGATGCTGGATCTCTTCCTTCAATGCATCATTTAGAGCTGTGTATTCCCAAGTAAAATAGAAAATAAAGTTAATGTCAATCTGCAGCTTAAGACTGTGGCATTGGGACATCCTTTTCTTGCACTAGTAGTGAAGGACAGATTCTTACCATCTTGCGAGTGTACTTGCTGTTCAAATGATTGTAACTGTAGTTTGAGTTCAATATTCTCAGATGCAAGAGCACTGGTATCCCCCTGTAATGAAACAAACAGCAAGAACAATAAAGTTATAATAATAATTTACAATGTCACACGTATGAAGAACCATATGCTGAAATACAAGACAAATATCTGGATTGTGGAGTGAGTGAAATGATTAAAACTAGTACACATTCCTTTCCTCTCCCTTTTCTAGTTTTTGTGAAGACGAATCATAATCTTTCAATTCATCGTGAAGATCAAATCCTAAGTCATAGGACAGCAAAACAAAGTGATAGTTTAGGTACACCATGTCTAATTCAGCTCCCCAAACTGTCTACTGTCTACTCTTACTAGAGGACATTTTCCTTGATACCTTTCTAGTAGGCCAGTCAAAAAGCGATGTAGGAAAACATTTTCAGCAGAAACCGCCAAGTCAGACACAATGATTAATTAGTAGAATAAAAGGAAGAAAACTAGGCATAAGATAACCTGCAATAAGGCAAACTGCATGGTCAAGGATGCTTTTTCTGATTGCAAATGCTGGACTTTGCTTTGAAGCTCAGCTATATACTTCGTCTTCCTTTCCTTTGACCTTGCAGCTGACTGCCTATTTGCCCAGATTCTGTCCCCAAAAGAACAGACATGAACTTAGATAAACAAATAACAAATAATTCACATTGTAGCAAAATAAGATAAGAAAAAGTAATTATTTCCTCTATCGTCTCTAATACTATTTTCATTTAATTTTAACTCTACTGTGTGGAGGAAGTGATACATTGTTTTTTCTAAGGCTTCCAAGTAATTGCCGAACCTTATATAGACTATAGCACATTGCGTTGAACCCATTGTTAAAATGACAGACAGCAGAACATAATGAGTGTAAACCTCTTAGCACGCTTTGGGTCGGTAAGAGCAAGCTCAGCAAGATTGGCAGCAGAAATGGACTTGTTAGCCTCGGCCAAAGATGGATCCTCTGAACCTGACTTGAGCATCTCTGTTTTCATAGAACTACCCACAGCCATGGATTGGCTATGCTGAAGCCTTCTTCCTAAGTGTGAGGAACCTGCCTCTGCTGCACTGTTCGTAACTTGTTCCCCTGCCAATCCGCAACTCTCATACATCGAGTTGAACTTATCCGGAACAAGATACTCTGGCAGTAGCTCCTCCTCAGTCTCATCCAAAGCAAGATCATCTAGTCCACCTAAAACACCTAGCTCATTATCGAAGCTAATACCATCCAAAAGGGAAAGAACATCAGAATGAGCACGTCGATGCCTCAAATTATTGGGGAGATTTCCAGGCATCCGGCTTATCTCAACACTAAAGTCAGAATTAGAATGAGATGATGGCATCTTATTATCCTTTTTAGATGAGGATTCTGGCCATTTCGAAGGCAAATTCGAGGATACTGGTAGCTCTGACTTTGTGCTATAGTTGTTATTTGGTAGAGATGGAAAAGAGAACCTCCCCAATGGAGGTAGCGAATTCCTACTATCCATATTCATCAATCAGTCCTACACACATGCATAAAAGCTTATTATAAACACAATCACCATGCCTTAGTTCTACACACCAATTCTCATATATTATATAGCCAAAATTAAGCTTATCCCTATAGATAAATTGAAGGTGCTTCTTAAAACTCACCAACTCCCCCAATAGGATATCTCTATTGGCCCTAAAATTAGCGCACAAAGAAAGAGAGAAGCCTATGCAAGATCCTCTGAAATTAAAGCCTGAAATAGGAAATATTGGAAACAAGTGGATATGCAGATCATCAAAGAAGAAGAAAGCTAATTCAAAATCCAAACATGATTACAGAAATCAGCATGAATATAGATTGCAATAAGAATATAACAAAATCAAGATAGACGATAACAAACCTCATAAGATTAGCAAAACAAAAGTGCTACTGATAAAAAAATAGGTATATGTGATTTATTTCTTTAATTCAAAAGTTGAGGAAATTTGATCTCGAGCTGATCGCATCTGAGGATGAGAGGGGATGAAGAGCGAGATTTGAAGGTGGAATTAGAGAAGATGAGTGCATGCACATGTAAATACGTGCATATATTCACACATGCACACACGCAGAGAGAAAGAATGATGAGTGTGTGTTGAGTGCTGTGTGTAAAAATGCAACAAAAGAGAGGCTTAAATAGATGTGGAGAAGATGACGTGTCATCATGGGGAGGTGTTTGTGGATCCGAGAGCCTTTCTATGGAACTCTAATTTCATATGTTTAGTTAGTAACAGTTTATTGCTTTTTTTGTAAACTTATTTTCTTATTTATTAGCTAATATTTTTTCTCGGCCACCTTGTCATTATATCATGTACCTTGGAATATGGTTGATATACTTTTTTTTTTGTTGGTTGTTCTTCAAAATTGGGAGAGCGTGATTATAAATATATATTCATTTTGATTATGATTAAATAGGCTCGTCAACTTTGAGCATAATTGATGGAGGTTAACACAATAAGGTTTGGTTTCGAATATTTCATGACTGAATTTTATAATTTAGATTTAATATAATAATCTAATTAAAAAAAGTGTTGGATCGGATTCATGCCTATTTAGTTTTTTTTTTCTTGGTAATATATGAATATACCGATTTAATGAAAAATAGCATCTGATCTCAAACATTATTATTATTATTTCCATAACATTATTCCATTGCCAGGTCTTGAACTCGGTCTCTCGGATGAGAGACGAGTATCGTAAACAACTAGACTCCATCAGAATTATGAAATATATTTTTAACAAAATAATTAAACTATGATATGAATCCAGAAGAAGGCAAGAAGCAATAGCATAACTTCAATTATAAGTTAACAAAATGGAGCCAATTCGAACTGTTCAAAAGGCCAATTCCCTGCTACTTTTTTTGAAACTTTTGATTGCTTTCGCAGCACAACGCTACCATTTTCTGCCGCAATTCCGAGCACTGAACTGTAATAATCACTGGCTAGATTTCATAATCAACTCGATTCAGCAGACAGCGGCGGCGGTTCTGGAAATTTGAATCGTATAGTATGTGGTTTATCCCAAATAATTTAGGCTTATAATTTCGTTCTTCTGCGAATGGATGCTGACTATCGATGCTTGCCTAACACCAATGACATGAGCTGAAAGTGAGGTTTGAAGGAGGAAGATGGATGATTGGGAATTAAGCTCGGAGGAATTGGATTTCCTAGAAAGAGACGCCCTAAAGCAATTAGCCGAGCGCAACCGATCATCTGCTGATATCAACAGGAGATCCACTGTCACATCTCTTCCTGCAAATGTGCCCTCTTCTCGTTCCCCAGCCAAACCTACATTTCTTGCACGTTCTCATTTCAACAATGATAAGGTTGCTTTGCTTTCTTTTATGCTTATCTGATTAATTGAGTGCTTTCGTTGTGTGAGGAAGTTAAAACTTGGATTTCAGATTTTTTGGAAAATGTTGTCTTTAATCAAGTTCATAGTATGCTACGCTTGTCTTGTTTCTAATGTGAACTCGAAAAGAAAGCTGAATACAGAGAATTTAATAGCTTCATACTTCGATGATTGCACAGGACTTGGCTCCACTTACTTTTCATAGCGAGGAATGCGCATTTTCATCAGTAATATTATATTTGCCAAAATCATGAGATGAATAAATGGTTCTAATTCTAAGTGTTACACGTCACATAATTTTGTCATGGGAGATAAACCTTTTAACTTTGACTCATGCCATTAGCTTGCACTCTCTGATAGTAATCAATTTGGCAGATCAATACCTCACAACAAGCCAGAGTAGTGCCTTCATCAGTGGTGCCAAAGACTATTGGTTTGTTCCTTTTTATCTTTATTATAATTCTCATTGATGCGCTCTCAATTTTGTCCTGTATCTTGTTTCTTTTCTTATTTTTGATCTTTGATTTTCTCCAATTAAAGATAATCCTGTAAAGTCACAGCAAGCAAAGATCACAGTCAAATTTTTTCTACATGCTACTGGTAACATAGCTGCAAAATTTCCTTATGACAAGGTATGTTGTGTTATTATGACTTGAGATTTAATTGGACGAAGATGTCCATATTTTACTTACTGTCTCTCTTTTCATACAGTTACTTGTAGCAGCTTTCCACAATATCCCAAGAGCCTCTTGGAATGCGAAGGAAAGGTAGAGTCTCTTTCATGAGCTTCCCCTACCTAATTGCAATCGATATCGAAAATTGTCTGTCACCTTTGTCGGAGTTTTAACTAGTATAACTGGTTGCTATCCTTCTGTACCTTTTCATTTTTCTGCCTTGGACTATGTTGTCAAACGTTCGAATTATTTAATTTGTATTATCTATTGCAGATTGTGGATGTTCCCATTGTCATCATTACCCACTGCAGAAAGTATTCTTTGTAATCTCCCTGACTCTAATGTTGAGGTGATTCAGTGTTAAATATTTGTATTCATCTGAAGGTTCAAACAGGTCTTTTCATCCATGTATTCCCTAATGAATATTATGCTCTCATAGTCTCTCATGATTAAAGTACCATAGCCATCCCAGAAAACTAAGGTCTCATGTAAACGGAAATAATAGATGGTAGCTTGATAACATTATTCCTATATATTTTTCCAGATAGAGGACTTGGATCCTATGGTAAGGCGTGCTATTGCTGCTGCATCATCACTTCCAGATCTTCAAGGTAAATTTGATTCGTCCATTGACAAATTTCTGTAATGATCTGGACACATCCCTGAATAGTCTTTTGATGGATGGATCTTCTAAACTTTTAGCAAATTGCTTACTAAAACAATTCTGATGACTAAGCTAATGAGTGATTAGAAAACTCTCTTCTTATCTTGCTGTGCCTTTAGAGGAATAATAATAGCATGTCAAAAACAAAATAGTTCAGAATCGCACTCTTCTTGAAGTAGCAGTTGAAAGGATCATTTTGTTTTCTGTTGCATTATTCCGCTTCAGTTGAAACAAAGAAACATGATTATGATGCAAGGACTATTGTTGCGGAGTTTTTTCTCTTCCCCAAGTAAGAGGTAGTGGTGTTATGGTTGTTTTGATATGTGCATGAATTCACTTTGGTCACTGAAAAGAAAAACATTGTCGGGAGGCAAAACGTTGATCTATTTATCATCACTAGGAGTAAGGACTAAGGAGTCAAATTCTGCCTGGAGCTTTAAAGCAACCTTCTAATTTTTGAACTTTTTTTTAGGCCTTTTAGTCTTTTGCCTTTTATGTTGGTGGCAGTTCATTAGTCAAATGTAATGAACCATAGAGTTATTATACTGAAATATAAAGAAAGTTTCCAGTATCATACACCAATTTAGCATTTAATATAATTGCAACTAAGTACCAATAGACCCTGAAAACTTGTGGTCTGGTTTATTAATATTGTTTTTTTTTTTTTTTTGGTTCTTAAAATGACAACTGAGCTTTACTACTTTTTGAGGGTAAGTGGATGCTGCTGCGCTGCATAGATAAATATGAACTAATCTGGATATGGTGCAAGACTGATTGCATCTTCTTTTTCATTTCCTGCTTGGAAATTTGTATAATAGTTCCAAGGCGAATCACATTTTTCTTAAATTTGGATTCAGATTTAACTTATACTTATTAAATTTTTCATTTTTTGTTTCGGCTATACCACTGTTCTTGTGTGTTATCGTGCCATATACAAGTGTGCTCATTTCATGTTTTAAACAGACAAATATGATAAGATTCCCAGTTATATCGAATCAAAGCTCATGCCTTTTCAACGTGAAGGTATCAGGTAAGAAGAATAGCTTCCTTAAATTCAGTTCAGGATTGCAGCTTTTGAGTTCATCTCAAGTGATATGGGAAATTTACTAGTCAGTCGCATCCAAATCTTATTCAAGTATTGATAATTTGCACCTTCTCAGGTTCATATTGCAGCATGGAGGGCGGGCCCTTTTGGCTGATGAAATGGGGCTAGGAAAGACTCTTCAGGTAGTGGGAGTTTTCCTGAGTCTGTGCTTTATTCCGTATCATTCCCTTAATCTGGGTCTTGTAGTAAAGACAGATTTTCACTCCTCTATTACTGAAATCGAAAGATGAGTTTATGTACTCAAGGCGAGCAGCTTAGTGAATAAGAACTTTCAGTACATCTGAGTCTTTGAGTAACATGGAACCAGGAGTACTCGCCCTCTCAGATCTGAGTCCTAGCAGAATATCTGCCAGGAGCTCTTGCCAGTTGCCATATGCCATCTTTACTTTTATTGCATATGTTTTTGTAGAGCTATGAAAATATTCATCTTCATTTTGGCTTTCCATGCTGGATACTGGATAGTGATCTCTACTTTTTTCTCTGGGTTGCAAATTTCTTTAGGAAAAAATCTCTTAATTTGTACATTACTTTAAGTGCTTCGTCGCAATTTATCAATAAGAACAGTTTGAGACATGCTAAGCAATTGCCTTTTTCAAGAATAGTGTCTTTAGTTATTAGACTGATCTAGACATAGCTTATATGTCTTTACGCTCTCAATTACCCATTTGATGCTAATAATATATTTGATTTCAACCCAACTTGAAATTGAAGTAATCTTCTTTCATTTGCAGGCCATTGCAGTAGCCTCTTGCCTCCCTGAAGCATGGCCAGTTCTCATTCTGACTCCATCTTCTTTACGTCTCCAATGGGCTTCTGTAAGTGATATGGTATATGTCATTGCATAACAACTAGTGTACATTTGCACTACTCTTGTGATGGTTTACTGCAGATGATTCAACAGTGGCTGAATATTGAACCATCAGATATATTGGTACGTTGTCCCTCCATGAATTGGTGTTTTAGCTCTTTCTTTTATCTTTGATACTACCCAGTACCTCTTCTTAGTAGTTCAATTTAATGAATTTTCAGTGCCCTGATACCTTTATAAACATATAGTATTTGGGTGCATCTGTATTTATAGTTATAGAGATAACTTCATTTTACATCATAGTTGTCACTTGTCAGAATGAAACCACAAATTGAACAAGAAGTTAAGTTACTTGAAATGCTTGAGCGTTACTACCTTTTTTTTATTATGAAGTTCTAAAACATAGTGTCTGTGTCGTGTCATTCATGACAGAGCCTGTATTTCATGGAAATCCAGTTATGTCTTTTAAACCCATAATATTTACGATCTTACAAATAAATGTCATTTATCAGAATGGCCCACCTTTTGAACATGTCAAAAATTATAAACTTGTTGAGCAAAACTTTTTTTTTTTGTATACACATGCTATTTATTAATGTAACATGTGGAATGCCCATACATTGCAAATTCTGACCAAATTTCTGAAAGCATGATTTTTGGCCTGGTTTGGCATTAGTAAATCATGTCATGAAGATCACTAGGCCTTATCTTGTGAGATATAAGCAAACCATGAGTGTGTATTTGCCAATGAACATATAAATTGGCTCTTGTCAATGAGTCTCCACATGGCTCATACAGCTGGCAGTTCCTGTGCTACAGAGTGTCGCTACACTTTCTTTCATTTTTGTACCTAGCATATAAACAATTCTCGAATAATAGTTGCTTCTTCAATGCACTATGGAAGCTACCTTCAGATCATGTTCTTGATATATTACCTATCATGATTTTTGAATGTATGAAGGATGTCCTAAAACATTTGAACTATATGCTTTAGTGTAGATTGCAACGCTATGTTCCTTTGATTATGAATAGTGTCTTAAATTTGTGCAACCATTAAAATTTAACCTGATAAGTGTCATGAACAGGTGGTCTTGTCTCAGTGGAATGGTTCAATCAAAGGTGGATTTAACATAGTGCCCTCAAATTCCAAGAAGCCGATAAACCTTGATGGCGTCTTCAACATCATATCCTATGATATTGTACCTAAGTTAAAGGACAAAATTTTGGCCTCAGCTTTCAAGGTAATAGTTTGATAACCTGTATTGTTTGTGTTGGTAGACATGTAAGGCCATGAACTTGCTGCAAGCTTATTTTGTATTTGGCATGGTCGAGAAAAAGTAACAATCAGTCTCGATGTGTTTGGTTCCTTCGTGAAAGATTGGATTAGAAGCAATGTGAAGGGAAATCTGGTTGTTAGACCACAACTTAGCAGGCGTTGAGACTTTCATGCCAACTCTCTACCTTTTCACTCAAGAGGGACAAATAGTTATATGAAACAAAAGAGGAAATGAGATCAGTGCATGAACGTTTACCTTTTCGAATAGCAATAGGAAGATCATCTCTTGTAGCCTGATCTAGCGAAGAAGTAGTTGACTCATTAGGACATTAAGTATATGTATTCGTTACCAAATCCATATTTCATATTAGTATCAGAAGACAGGAACACGAACAGAAGTGGAATGTGGCCGGAGTAGGTTTGAGTGATGGGAGGAATGCGCATGTCAGAGACAGATGGAGGAACGACAACGGGTGGAATAATGTTATATATATATATACATACATATATATATATAAATCATTGTCTTCCTTCTCAAAAGGAGGTGGAGAAGAAACTTGATATGTTCTACAAAGACGACATTAGCTGAGGCAGAATACTTGTTAAGACTAGGGAAATGAAACATACACCCTTTTTGTACCCGTTAATATTCCAAAGAATATACACTTTAAGTCTTTAACATTAAACTAGAAGCATGATCATAGTTTGTGGAAATTTTCAGTATATAGATTAACCACAAGAATGCATATTAAAACCTAATATGTAGTCTATATATAATTCTTACAACGGGAAAACATATAATTGATGTGTATGTATTGATGTGTATTTCACGAGTATTAGCACATTGTGCGCTTGTTCTTTAGCATATACTTCAACTATGAACCAGATGTAATAAATCTGGGACGGTTGGAGAGCGATCTTTGACAATAACTTGTTTTGTCTTTGAATAACCCAGATTCCAACAGATCGGTCCTCTTAGATACATGAAAATATCACCAGTGCTCATTTTTTCTCTTGAAAATGTGTAGCTTGGGCAAGACAGTATAGTATGTATACATCCAACATTTACTATTAAGATATTTTTTACATGATTAAATCATATGGAATATTTTAAGAATAATTAGGTCCTACTGTAGCTAAGGAGTTTTGATTTGTCATGATGTGTTCTGCAGGCTGTCATTGCTGATGAATCACACTTCCTGAAGAATGGCCAAGCAAAACGGACAAACTCATCTCTTCCCATATTGCAGGTTTACTAGTTTTCTGTTTATGTAAAGATTTTGCAATGAACTTTCCTGTATATTACTATATAGCATCAGGAACTATAGTTAAAGACCTTTGCTTATGACCTGATTGGTTTGTTGCATCAAAGAATTCTGCTGTATCTCAATGAAAAGGCAATAACAAAAAGGAAGAGTTGTTTTATATGTTGATATGGTCCTGATATTTCTGCTAATCTTTTCTCTTGACACTGTTTGTTCATAATGATATATATCCATTGTGACTCTTGGTCCTATTGATGGATCTCTATCCCACTACGTTCTTACTTATCATCCCTTGTTTCTCATTCTCATGTCATTGTGCTGAGGATCTTCAGAAAGCTCAGTACACAATTTTACTCAGCGGAACACCAGCGTTATCTAGACCAATTGAACTATTCAAACAGGTATATTTATTAAAGCGCTTTAGGAGTTAAATTTGTATTATGCTTCAAATTGACACTTGCCACCTCACTGAACTACAGTTGGAGGCCTTGTATCCTGATGTGTATAAGAATGTCCATGAATATGGTAACCGCTACTGCAAGGGTGTAAGTGAAAAATACTTTGAGATGAGATATTTATCGTGTCATTTTCTATACATATTTCTGACAGAGCTTACGGACTCAAAATTTTCTTTTGTTAGGGTATATTTGGAGTCTATCAAGGTGCAAGTAATCATGAAGAGCTTCATAATTTGATGAAGGCAACACTAATGATTCGCAGACTTAAAAAAGATGTTCTCACTGAGCTTCCGTTGAAACGCAGGCAACAAGTGTGTTACTTCTTCATCAATTATAGTGCTAAATGTTTTTTACTCTGTCCATTTTTTATGTCCTCAAATCCACCCCTTACTAATGAATTTACTTAGAGCATAAACAACATAACCATAATTATTTTATCTGGATCTTTATGCTGTTAAATTGATAAATCTTGTACCTTTTGGTTGAAATGACTTAGAAATTAGAATAATTGAATAATCTTCCTTATCTTTGCTGTATGTTCATTTTGATCCAGCTTGATATTTTATTTATAGTTTTTGTATTTTCATCTACTGTTCCCAAACTATATTGATTTGATTATACCAAATGGGTAAATCTAAACGAAAATTTTATTGTTAGAAATAAGTGAAAACAAGCTTACAGTTTGTAAGAAGGGTTTGATGTAACATGTCTTGTAGATCCTTTATACATGGTAATGGGGCACTAAGCTTGAATACTTGATTCATGTTGCTGGTTGCTTGTTTGCTCTAGCTTCACCCAACACGGCTTGAAATCTATGCAAGTTCAGTTAGATCAGTGCAGTTCTTATTAGTAAGAAAAACTGCTACTGACTCTGATTTGTTTCTTACAGGTTTTCTTGGAGGTTGGGGAGAGGGAAATGAGACAAATTAATGCACTGTTTCATGAGGTATTTAACATTGTGTGCCTATTCGGTTTCCTGGAAAACACGGTTGATGGTTTGTTATTGTGTTTCCTGTTCTTATTATATAGCCTGCTCTTTCTTCTCATGAAAAAGAAAGTTTTTTTTATAGAATTTATTATTTCTTTCCAGTCCAAACCTTCCATAAATGCTTATTCGGGATTATCATAAAAATATCTCTGTTTATCGAACGTTTTAGATTAATGGAATAATCCTATTCATTATTCTTGTTATTTTCAGCTGGAAACTGTGAAAATGAAAATCAAATCATGCCAGTCCAAGGAAGATGCTGAATCGTTGAAATTCACTCAGAAAAATCTTATTAATAAGGTAGGACTGTAAAAGAGTCACAGATAAGTTTTTTTCCTTATGCTTTGAGGCTATTTACCCTTTAGTGCAAACTCATGTTGTGACCCTGTGACCCTTAAATTCTGTTTGGACCTTTGGGGTTTGTTGTTGAAGGGCTGGATTCAATAATTGCCATTATATAGTTTTGAGGAAATGGTTGCAAATATAGAATATTAGCTCTTGCTTGGAAGCTCAACCAGAACAATTCTTCTGCAGCATCTTAGTATTAACATATATTCAAGTTTGATCTTTCTGTTCAACTTTACTTGAATGATTAGTTCTGTTTCACAGCATTGTTACATTACATGCGCAGAATAAATGATTCGATGAACTTTTTATTTAAGTAATTAAATGTGCTCCAGATTTACACTGATTCTGCTGAGGCCAAGATACCAGCTGTTCTGGACTACCTGGGTACCATAATTGAGGTATGATGCTGTTATCCTTCTTGCTATTGAGGTACCATTAAGTGTGTAAATGAGTGGAAAATTGTTGGTGGGGGGGGGGGGGGTGGGAATTTATTGTAAAATATAAGGAGTTAGTGATGGGTAGATAAATAAGGGATGGGGGAAGTAGTTAGTAATGCAAGCATTCCACATCCAAAATTCCCTCACGTACACTTGTGTATGATACTTTATGCAGGAAGGTTGTAAATTTCTAATATTTGCGCATCATCAACCAATGATTGATGCTATACACAAATTTCTTCTGGTAAGATCCTTGACTATATTTTATAAAATTTTAACTTCCTGCTTAAGTGATATCATATTTCAGAAGAAAAAGGTTGAATGCATAAGGATTGATGGAAGCACACCAGCCGCATCAAGACAAGCTTTAGTGACAGAATTTCAGGAAAAAGATTCAGTGAGGGCTGCAGTGGTATGCATGGCTTCTGTTTTGTTTGGGTTTCATTATATTTTTATTTTTATTTTACTTATTATATGGTTATTGTTTTCAGTTGTCAATCAAAGCTGGAGGTGTTGGCTTAACATTAACTGCTGCAAGCACAGTAATATTTGCAGAGTTATCTTGGACTCCTGGGGACATCATTCAAGCAGAAGATCGTGCTCATAGGATTGGCCAGGTAGATTTTCTAGTTCTCTTTGAAGGTTGAAGCCAGCTCTTCAAGTTTGAGATTAATATTGCATTACGTCGATCAAGTTTTTTGAGCAAATGAAGTATGCTTTTGAAGTCTCTATGTTTCAAGCTTTAGCATTGTTCCTCTTATGCTTGAAATATCTGATGAGATGTACTTTTTTAGGTTTCGTCAGTCAACATATACTACTTGCTAGCAAATGACACGGTGGATGATATAATATGGTACTTCTTTTCTGTTCTTCCAATGCTTAGTGAATCACTGTTGCATACTTAGTCATAGGATAGGAATCTTGTCTTGTTTATCACTAAACCAGTCTATTAATGGGCCTCAGCAGTCTGTAACTTAGCTCGCTTGTTTCAGGGATGTTATTCAGAACAAACTGGATAATCTTGGGCAGGTACTTATCCATCATATTATTTTATTTTATTTTTGCTCTTTTTTCGTATTCTTTGCTAATGATCAAGTGTTTTTCATGAAGTGGTAGATGCAATGCATCTTATTTCCCTCCTTGTTGAGGAATGATCTTTCGAATGCCATTATATCTTATTATCTTAGATTCTGTCATCATGCTCTACCTATATTAGTACTCTCGTTTATTCCTAATAGGAATGCAACAAAATTTAGCTTACATGCATTCCTTTCTCTTTTCAATAAATCATGCATTCAAAGTGTGACATAAATATCTTCAGTGCATTATCTCCATCGTGGTTTACTGCAGCCACCCTCTTCACTTGTGATGTACATGTAAGATAAGTTGATTGTTTGCACATGCCTTTTCAGATGCTTGATGGTCATGAAAACTCCCTAGAAGTTTCAGATAATCCACTTGGATACAGCCCTTTGAAAACTTCTGATAATCAAATAGGAAGCAGCCCCCTGAAAGCTACGGGTAGTCAACCAGGAAGCAGCCCGATGAAGCAGACAAAACTAGACTTTTTCCTGAAGCGCTGTAATAAGTCCGGGGACGAGGATGAACGCAAGCACAAACACCCTCGGAGCTGAAATCCCAATAACATATGCAAGTCGTCTAGTTATGCAGAGATGGATTTCTACGTTTAGTAGCGGACACTGCTTAAACATAATGCCTAGTCATTCCAAATTCTTGCCTTTGGTTTTCTTTTTTTTTGTTTGCTATGGTATAATATTAATTAGTAAAATATTAAGTACTTCCTCACTCGTTATGCGTATTGTAGCGGAGTGTACATATGTTTTAAGAAAAATTATAATTTAATATGGTAATTTTGTAAATATTGAAATGTAATGTGATTTATTGTGTCGGAAGATATGTATAATTGCTTGTTTACGACCTTGCTCGACTGTGGGATATGGTATGGTCTCTTGGTCACTTTTAGGGATGAATACCAAGAGTAGACAACTGAGTATATCAAGGTAAGCTAAACAAGAAACAATTTCTTGAGAAAAATTAGTATAAAAAACCAATCTCAAGTCTTAACCCAACCCATAATAAATAAATAAATAAACAATAGAGGGAGATCAACCAAGTCTTGAATTTCATTTCAAACACTGCTCCACTTCGACTTGCCTTGCTCGATCTGTGACCCATTGCTAAAAATTATATACACCAAAAATATATGATATGTATGACCTTCTCTTGACTGCTTGGCAGTAGTAGACGTTACATGAAATCTGATTTTTTCTTACTAGAGATCACCTTTTTGCTTTTGCTTCTGTTGGAGAGGACTGTGTGCTTCCACCAAGTGCTGCAGCTGCACACTCCACATGAGTGAGAAGATACTCGTATATCTTCTTCCGAATCCGATCGATCGTCTCTTTGGGTATCAGGGGTGCTTCTTCTTCTTTACTTGATCCTATTTCATCCAACCAGTCATTCACACTCTTGAGTTGACTCAACATTCCAGCTATCTGGCCATTATCTGACAAAGACGACATCGTGTCCACATCAGCATCCAAGAATCTCTCCACAAACCCCAAGAACCAATCTTGGGACTCCAACCTCAGCTTTTCAGAGAGCTCCGCGACCTCATCGAGGCCATCTCCTTTAACCCACTCTATTGGAGGTAAACTTCTTACGCTCTGACCAGCATCATTTGGCTTGCGCACTGTCCCAACTGATGCATTCTTGGAACTTGCCGTCTGTCGGGGTCTATGAAGCGCCTTTGGAGTTGCAGTCTTAGCAGAGTTCTCAAGGACTATGATGGGTTGATTACTGGTGTTCGTCTTTGAAACTGAAGCAGGAGTTGATGATGCAGCTGGGCTAAGGGTTCCTGCTTTGCTGTACACTGTGAAGGACGCTAAATTGGTGGTTAATGCAGCATTAACCCAAGAAGCAGCTTGTTTACGCCCTTCAGATATGACCTTTAATGCTTCTTCTGACGGGCTTTCTTCGTTATCTGAATCATGGTCATGCGAGAGGGTTTTCGATAAAGAATCTGCAAGAAGGTTCACTTTGCTCAATCGTGAATGAAGATGTAAGAACTGCTCCACGGCAGGCTGTGGGTTATCTTCTTTCGCGGACAAACTCAACTCAGAATATGTACTGCCAATTGGAATACAATCAATAAGTGAACTTAAAAATCAAGGTTTTCAAATGCAAGGATATAAGAGCTTGACTAGAAATAATCCCCCACGATTAGATTCACACACTATTGCTAAAGGAATGCAGTTTTAGGCAAAATGCAAAACAATGACAGGCCAAACACAAGTGCCTGCCACCTGGTATAAAGAAAAGGATAGTTGTAGAATAGGGATAATTAACAAAACAACAACAACAACTATAATAATAGTATTTGGATTTTAATTTTCCGTTTGAAACTTCTTCAGAATTCGAATGTCTATTAGTGAGTATAGTGCATAATGATAGTAGAGCATGCTAAGCTTCCACTTCATTCAGAAAGTAAAGTTAACAACAAAACCAAACCATTATTAATTTGGTTACAACAAAACCAAACCATTATTTAATCATGGAAATATATACAATATTGTGAGAAATACCTTAAGCATCGAAGAAGGGTCTCAGCAATTGAAGCCTCTTGCATTGCTTCTACAGCAGCTGTCTGAGCTGAATCCCTATGTTTCAAGACTTCCTGTTATTCAGGTCAAAAGAGTTTTTACAATCAGAAATCAGGCTAGTATTCCCTGAGAGACTTGAATAAAATTTATCAGATAGCAAAGAAAATGAGCCAACAACAAGTATATTATATAGCTCGAACTGTTTCTCATGGGTGGGAAAACCTTAAACTAAGCCTCTATGAGTAAGATTCCTAATTATTACATGCACATTGCACTGGTTCAATTTAAGCAAATGGTGTTGCTTCGTCATTGCAGAGCAACTGAGAGAGCCACCTTCGACACATATAACTTATGTCAACACAAAGTATTTGAAGACCTCACAACTCTTTCTAATAGATTATTTAGGGTAATAATTATGTTACCTGGGGAAAAATTCAACATAAATTTAAGGAACTTACAATCGGTAAAGCTTACCCTGCCCTTGTAAACTAATATAGAAATAAAAAGAAATTGCACCTTCCCAAGCTTTGCAAGAGAAGAGGGCAGTGAGGCCCACGAAACAGTTGTGTCCGTCAGTTGCCGATTACCAACAGAAACCTTGATAAGATTTCCTGGAAGGCCATTATGAGCCACTTCTCCAGATAACTTCTTTCTGACGGAAGTTTGTGATGAGGCCTTGACAATATCATGTGTGTCCCCGTTGATGGAAGTCTTATTGACATATGCATTACCTTTGTTTTCCTCTCTGATAGATTTCGAAAGCTTGCTATCTTCTTTAGATGGCAATCTCTCACTCACTGATTTTCTTGGTGCCTATGCAGTGAAGAGTTATATAGAGAATGTAAGCAATATATAATTCATAAATCAGTTGGCATGCAATAGACGTTTAGAAGAAGTGACAATACATACATATTGACCGCATGTGCAAGATAATTGTATTCTTACTTCAAAACTGCATTTGATCTATTGATTTCGATACCGGCACAAAATAAAGAACATGCACCTAAGAAAAGAGGGAGTGAGAGAGAGACTCACAGAATTACTTCTTACTTCTGGCTTATGTTCTTGTCTGTTCATTTTCAATCTGGGGCTTTCCCTATTCTTGGCATCCATATTCCCTTCCCAGCTCTTTCTCAAGGCTTTAGGGCCCATATCAAGTCCTTGAACAATACTCTTCATAAAGCTCCCACTCGAGGCCTTCTTCCCAGTTGAACTTGCCCCACGAAAAGGGCTCGGCTTTTCTTTTGACCCCGAAACACTAGTTGCCTTTTCCAACCTCTCCAGCCCCTTGATCTTCGCCTGCTGCTTAACACTACTCGAAAACTTCTCAAAAGAAGTCGGCAGAGAATAACAGCTAGTGGGGGATGATGGTATGGACCTTGAGCCAGAGGAGGACTTCAATTTCCCACCAGATTCCCTCTTCACATCTACAGACAAAGCCAGCTTCGACAGCTGAGACTTGGATCGAGTCAATCCAGGCGCCTTCTTATCTGCTCTCTCCTCCTTGAAACTCCCATTCAACCCTGAATGAGACGACAATTTATCATCCCTCCCCCCTACATTGGCCAACATCTTCGATCCTGGTCTACTTTTATCCAGTCCTTTGGAACCAGGTGATGGGTTGCCATTGTTGTTGAGGAATCCTAAAGAATGAGTGGCAACTATATCCTCAGGTGTTCCTACACAAGGGTGCCGGCCGGGGACCGGCCTAACACCTATCAAAATCGGCACGGGGGAAGCAGCCTCTAGCCTCTCAACATGAACAAATTGACCCAACTGAATCTTATCACTAAGAATCAGATCATCATGCTCATCAGGCAAAGATACGTAAGTAGCATGTGAAGAGTCGGATACCTTGAGATAAAACCCTTGATTTGAGAAAAGCTCACCGCCGGCAAGCGCGGGAACAATGCTCACAACTTGCAGCAGAGAGGAACGGTGCTCACCCGCGACCTTCACGTCCGAATTCATGTGCTGCAGTAGCTTTAGCAAAACTCCGGGAACTAAAGTCGCCATTTTTACCCACTGTTTCTTCACTACGCATCACTGCCGGGCAAAGGCCCAAAGTGCATTTATGATTTCTCAACAACCAAGAACAATTAATTCCTTGGAATCGGGCCGCCAGTTCAGACGGGAATTAAACACCACATTCAAAATTTCACACGAATTGGAGGTCGGTAATGAACAGATCAGCGGAAGGGGTGATTAAACAGGAGCTGGAAAATACCTAATTATGTGTTTCTACAAAAAGGTCATGTGCAGAAGAAGCAGAAAAGGACAAAGCAGAGCTACTTTGAGGAAGGAATTGAAAGATTAGAGGTGGGGGTTGAAACTTGAAAGTAGAAAGCGGAAGGAGGTGTTGAAGAGTCAAATTGCAGGCAATGGTGGTACTGTGGTGTACTACCTCCGTCCAACTAAGCGTAAGGCGTCATTTTCTGGAAAGCGAAAACCCAGATTGGAGAAATTATTTATAAAAAAAATAAAAACGTTTATAAGCAAGTGATGGGTAAAGACAGCTGAGCTGAACGTGGCCATACAAAAGGTACATGTGCATGAAGTGAAGCTGTGTCACTGATTGTGAGTGCGGGTGCGTGTTTAATGTTGAGCAAAATCCAAACGGAGTTAAAAGGCGACACTTTTTCTTATTAAGATCGATCTCAGAAATTTGGTCATGCATTATAAAAGGCGGAAGATGTTGTGGATAGGGTAGAGGAATAGTGAAAGAAAGAAATGTGTTAGAGGTAGAAGATTGAGATAGCAAAATATCTACTTAGGTAGAAGAATAAAAAATATATTTTATTTGTGATATTCAAATAATATTATTATAATAAGATCTATTAAAAGTGAAATACATGTATAGAGAAAAAATATTTAGATAAATAAAAAGTGAGGTGGATATTGAGGCATGGGAATACTAGTGTATAAAATAAACGCTCACTCCATGATTGGTATCATGAGTTTTCGGTTTTAATTATTGGCTCACACACAACTCATATACTTAATTGCGTCTTTTGTGTGCACAGAGATACATCCTACTACATCATCCTCAATCTTCATAATAACAATAATTACCATCATATTCATTTATGGAACATTTGGTTAATAATGATCAAATTTTTTATATAAATTAACATATAAAATTTTCCTTAATTTTTGTATAATGCATAATTATTAAATGTTAGTATGGAACATCTATATAGTAAATATATTAATGTATGTGTATTATGAAAATGAGATCACATATATGAATTATGATAGCCTCACGTACGGTATCTGACTAGAATCGATCGATCATTTATTGGGCAATGTATTGATCAGTAATTAATTCATAATTATTAATTATATCGTGTATGTAAGGTAAATGGATCATATAATATATAATTAAAATAATCTATAATTTTGTGATGGTTTAGGTATATATTTGCATTTTGCTCCATTTGAAATTAATCGTATGGATTTGGGCCTTGAGTTTGGTCTGAGTGTCGTCGTTTTCACCCTTGCCCTGCAGCTTCCCGTCGTTGCCTACCTACTATATATATATATATATGCACACAAACATAACTAATGATGACTATTTGACTTGGCTAATTATCAAGATGTGATGAATTAAGCATGTCATGATATAATTAAGGGATTAATTTGAATTAATTATTGCATGGCTAGTAGGAGAATACTAGTACTTATATAGATAGGCTAGGCATATGACATGAATATAGCTAGCTAGCGGTGCCTATATAGTTAACAAGAAAAGCAGCTACTCATGCGCAGATCAAACAAAAGTGCTTATATTCTATACTATATACTCCCCCTCTACGAAACTTATTCCTAATTTGCAATTTTCGTCCGTCCACAAAACTTCTTACTATTTTAAACTTTTTATTTATAGTAAGTGGACCCACCATACTCTCTACACACAACTCAATTTAATATAATACATTAAGTAGGACCCAAAATCCACTAACTACACCAACACAATTTAAAACAATATATCAAGTGGAACCCTCATTCCACTCACTATATATCATCATTAAAGTCAAAACACTACATAAAAATCCGCACCGGGTCAAATTAGAAACTTATTTTGTGGACGGAGGGAGTATATATTAGGACCTAACTCCTAAGTTTAGCTCAGATTCTTTTTAATGTACTTAGTTACCACTCCCTCCGTCCCAATAAGCATGACACAAAACTTTTGAGTATGACTATTAAAGAGAGTGTATAAAGTAGTGTAAGAGTGATAAAGGTAGTAAGGTCCACACCTTTTTAAAATAATAATTTTTACTATTTTAGGAATGTGTCAAGCTTAGCGGGACGTCAAAATAAGGAAATTGTGTCAAGTTTAGTGGGACTGAGGGAGTATGATTCTATTTGATATCCATCGAGTAGACTATATAGGGATCTAAACACAAGATCTAAACACAATTAAATGTTAATATCAGAATTAAGAACTTAATTGTGGCATTTAATTTGAATTATTATATAGGATAGGACCATATTCTCTTCCGAATACACCTAGCAAGCTCACATAAAAAAAATGTTGCATGCAGTTGATATTTATGGAGTAATTTGTTATAAGAGCTGCAGCTTGTCCGTTTGTGGCGTGACAGGCTGAACAGGTGCATAAAATGGTTGCATGTGCATGGAGTCATGCCATTGTCGGTTACATATTATTATTTGCCTATAACTATTACTATTATTTTCACAATAATCCCTCAGCCTAAAGAAGTTATATAATTAGTCTGTTTGTGACTTGTGAAAGTGATTACACCCAAGCCAAGCCAAGAAGCTTCTTCGTTGAAATACAAGCAAATTACTTAGTTATAATTATATACTCCCTTCGTTCCATTAAATATGTCTTGTTTGAATAAAAACTGTAAAAGTTTTTTGCTCAAAACATGACATATTTAATAGTACCTCTCTGCTTTCTCATCGTCTGCTCATGCTTGTACTCTTTCACTCGTTTATCGATTTTAAACCCACGCTTTCCTTATTATTATTATTGTTGTTGTAACAATATATGAAAACTATATTACTAATTAGTTTGTACACATATTTATATTGGAACTGGGATTTGATTATATTTAATTTGTACTTGCGGGGAAACTCATAATTTTTTACCATTTCAAATGAATCAGAAGGTGAAATATTATAAATAAACGAATTCTATAATTATTTTTGTATTTTATTATTTTTCAGTTTTTACATAAAATAAATATTAAACAATACTCTAATCAATATTAAATTATAGTTTGGAAATAAAAACTAACAAATTTTTATTAAGAAATTATTATTTACTTATGTAACATGAAACATCAGTCGCAAACACGTTAAATTGTATTCAATGGGGATTGAAAATAGTTATAATAATAATTAATAAAAGTAATAAAACGTATGAGTATTATTTTTATTATTGTTATTGTTATTTAAAGGGCCATAGTAAGAAAAATAAGCTGGGTAGGATTATCCAGTACAATTATTATTGGTGCCCAGTCAAAAATGTAATAACCGAACAAGTTTGGTGTGGAAATTAGGCCCATTAGGGTTGCATTTGGCGGTATAAATTATAGTACATTTGTAAAGAAGAGCCCTTAGGGTTTGGAGTTTGCTCGTCCGACTTCGATAATCACTTCTGCTTCTTCCATCTTCTGCCAAAATGGTACACTGTTTCTTAACTTTTTTGTTCTTTTTCTCTTTACAATTAGTAGCTTAGTTATATAGCTTAGTTTCCTCGTTAGGATTAAAAAAGATTAAATCTTTATTATGTTCATTGGGAAATTAAGTGGATTGTCATGAGTTTTACGCTATTATCTAATTTCTTTTGAATGTCGGAAGGGTTAATTCTACTTCCTGTTTCAGTCTTTATAGTTTTTTTAAACTATTAGCTAATCATTTGTTAGTACTTGATCTAGAATCTCATGAAATGTGATTTTGTATAGGTTTCTGGTTTACTGCTTCGTTTCCGGGGGAGAGGAACTAATATGCCTCTTAATTGCAAATGTGTTGGATAAAAATTAAAACCCTTTAGGCTTCTAGATTTAGGCGAGTAAATATTCGTAGGCATGTTCAAAGTCTCCTATTTTGCTCATCTGAGTCCACTCTCTTATAATCTGTGTTATTAATTTCTAACTTATGTTAACAAGTATGATTTTCAGCTGCTTAAAACCGTTGGATTGACAAGCACTTTTAGGAAGTTGTATGAGAATATGGATGGATTAGATGGTATTTTGAAAAGTATCTTAATTTGATGCTTTGAAGTTTTTGATTTGTGTGATGGCATCAGAATGCACTTCTAGTAATTTTCTTGATAAAATTGCATACAAAGGTGAGTTACAATCTAGATAGCTTCAGTATTGCTAGTTTTTTAGTCATGTGCTATGTGAGCTGGGAATGATTAGTTTACGAATTCTTCTTATTGGTGCGGAAACTTTTGTCTTAACTCTTAATTGTTATATGTAATTTAAATTGCAGCCGAAGCAGATTCATGAGATAAAGGACTTTCTTCTGACCGCCAGAAGGAAGGATGCGCGTTCAGTGAAGATCAAGAGGAGCAAAGATGTGGTAAAGTTCAAGGTTAGGTGCTCAAAGTACCTGTACACTCTCTGTGTGTTTGACCTTGAGAAGGCTGATAAATTGAAGCAGTCCCTTCCACCTGGTATGTTGTATTCTATTTGAACTCTTTCTTGCTCAATTTTCCATATTCATATATACCAGAGGAATCTCAATGCTCTTGATGAATTTCGGTCCCTGTCAACTTCACGCCTTTGTCTTTCTTAGTAAAGTCCTTGTAGTAGAATTTAACAATGTTTGAATATGCTTCAATAAGTAGTGCACATTGGCTTATCCGTGTAGAAACTGAGTAGGACAGAAATTTCCCGATGCTTGCATGGCATGATTATTAGTAATATACTGATATGTTGAGTTGCTTGTATCTTTTCATTTTTTTTGCTTGTTTTTTCCCCATGAATTGGATACTGTAAAACTTACCATCTTTTCATTTTATTGTACAGGTTTGAGTGTGCACGATCTGTAAGGTGGGTGGCCCAGCCTGAGATTTTGATTGAATTTTTTTTTCTCCTTTTTTGAAACGTTGTTTTTCCAGAAAATTGAGTTAAAAGATTTTACAGTTGAGATTATTGACATGCTTTGTATGAAACCAGAATTTTGGTGATCATCTACCGTTGCCGCTTTGTATTTGTTTTTATAGAGAATGATTGTGCCCTTAAATATGAAGGGATTCAGTTTTGATGGTGAGCACCTACATAATTCTAATGTTACCACTCAATACAACAATATCCAGTTCTTTTGATTTAAAAAGTCGATACTAGTAAAACGACTACCTTTGTTTTTTTGCGAAATTAAAAAATTGGGTATTCTTTGGACAATAATCCACTTTTTTCTTTGTTCCGTTTCTTCCACATGATTTTAATTATATCACGTCAAGACTTGGGGAAGATGACTCCCTCCCTCCTATCTTTATATAATTTTTTCTTCATTAAAAAAAATAGTAATTAACTACTAAAAGATGATGAGATATGCCAACTTTTTTATTTTTATACCATTTCTCCATAATACTGGTATCGAATAGTAACGAGTCAAACTGATATAACCGAAACAAAAAAGTGGAAGTAGATAATGATCTGAGCTAAGATTTATTCCTGAGTGACATCTCAATTTCTTCGAGAGATCGACCTTTAGTTTCAACTATGAAAGTGTACGAAAATGCAGCTGCTACCAACGATACCCCACCGAAGCCTGCGTACACTGGACCCACACCATACCTCTCCACCAGGTTTAGGAAAAACAGACCCACCAAGAAGTTGAACACCTGATATTCATATTCATATTCAATTCAATTCATTAAGTATTATTCTTTTGGACAAACTAGAGGTGTAACAATATAATGATATCTTAATGTGGAAGCATCAGGATTTAGTGTGTGCGCGTTACGTACCCAGTGAACAGAGAAACTGAAGCCCAATATTTTCCCTCGTGTCTTGCTGCTGCTCAGCTCTGGAATAATCAGCCCTGTAACTGGACCGGCTCCGATAGCAAAGGCAAATATATACCTACAACCATTCACCACATTCACGCTCGTATTTAGCTTACCAAGTGCCTTCTCGCAGAACTCAATGGAAAATTCTGTTCTAGATTGTATTCCAAGGCAAGACCAAATATGAAGTGAGTGCATATATACATTAATGTGCCCAATACTGATAAGTTGCTGCTGATGTCCGAGTCAACAGGAAAGCTGATGGCCCCAGCTGTCACAAACATAGACATAGCCTGCAAATAAATAATCAAGTGAATGAATAAAATTGCCATTCGGTATAACTTTTTAAACAGCTATACAATTGAAAAGCCTTCTAATTATTCATTTTTATTCTTCATTACAGACCATCATTTTATGAAATATACAATTTATTTAAGTGGCTTTGCATGTATATGTTATTATTGTCGAATTTCTTTAGATACCATTCCTAAGTAACTTCCAATCAGAAGAACTTGTCTCCCTTGCTTGTCCATCAAGTATGATGCACACAGAGCACCTGAAAATCAGAGGATAACAGAGAATGAGCCTTTACAATACAAGACTGAAAACCAATACATTTGGTAGAGTCTAGACCTGCAAAGTTAGTAAGTCCAATGTAAAAGGTTGCTAAGCCGCTGCTTGTGATTCCAACATCTTGAAAAGTCAATGATGAAAAGTAGAGAACTCCATTTATGCCAGCAAGTTGCTGCAGTATAAAAAGGGCACCTCCAATTGAAGCAACTACAGCCACAGCCAAAATACATGCCCAACTGTTAAGCCCATAAAGTAGATTCTAAAGCTACACAAGAGACAATCAGAAGAGTGGGAGTAGGGGAAGTTATTTGCAGTAGTTGCAGTGTCACCATGATATTTCATGTAAGAAATTGAAAACATCTGGACCACACATAAAAGACCAGATAATAATTTACCGAGTCATTGTGTCGATAAGCATGGTATGTGGTTGATACTGTTTATTAATCTATTATAACTTCATACAAAAAGAGAAAAATTGAAACGGTTATAAAGATGGAAATTTCCTCTAAAGATGGAATAGATCTAGAGAACTCAAAATTGTGAAATGGTTATAAAACAATCATAATTAGCATTCAGCCGTTCAAAAGTTCTTCAAGCACATACGAAAATATATTATCAAATATAAATATGGAATAAACCTTGACATCACCTCTAGAGTGAGGCTCCTTTAAGAGATCCAACCAACTGCTGTCTAAATCAGCGCCATCATTTCTGATTATAGAACTGATTTCTTCAATAGCTCGGTCAACTTCAGATGGTCCCCAGAGGTCACGTATAACTTTTTTAGCATCATCGAGTCTCCCTGCCTACACAGTTCCTCAAGACATACTAAGTCATAAGCATGAGATCAAAAAGGCATCTGGATCTAGATGACAGACAAAAAGAACATTATTTCATACTTTACATAGCCAGCGAGGGCTGTCAACTGCAAACTGCATGCCGAGGGCAAGAGCTATCCCAGGCACACTAGCCATGTACAATAATATTCTCCACCTATTAGTCAGAGTACTAACATCAGTACTGGAGTAATGGGGTAATGTCTTGGAGCAGCATCTATATGATCATTGGAAATAAATGGGAAAAGAAGGTGGTAGTTGTCAAGGAGAGGATGACTGAATAAGAAATATTTCAACATATAGAAGCTATTCCCTAACTCAAGAGCAGAGTGAGAGCTCATATAAAACAATTTGATCATGAAGCATTTTAACTGTTAGAACCTGGTTGAGCTACAGAAGAGTAAGATGGAAGAGTTATTTTTTACAATTGCGGCACTTAAACTCCCTCTAGAAAACTATACTTACTCCTTCGTCCAAGTTAAACATTAGAACCCATTGCAAGGAGATACATATTTGCTCCTAATTGAATAGCAATAATCATATTAGATAGACAGAAGAAGGAACGAAGGATTATGATTTCAAATGGATATCAGGTTTAGGTTTAATACTCATACTATATTCCAGTACCTGTTGCAATTTTCCCTTTTGTAGTTACTATCCATCATGGCCGTGTGTGATCTGCACTAATGGCAGTTAACATTTTAGGTATAAATGCATCCTTTATGTAGCTAATCAATTTTTGGTAATGGTTACAATCCTAATAGGATTTAGAAAATCAAGAAAAAACATAAAAAAATATTAAAAATTAAAAACCTCATCCACGCAAAACCATAATTGAGAAAAAAGATGTTGATGAGCAAGTCTTCTAGCAAGAATTGAGAAAAAAGATTAAAAGAATGTTATATTTGGATCTAGTCTTCTAGCAGCAATAAAGATGCACACACATGATGTGCTTACCAGTGCGGATCATTTTCTGAAGGAATGGCTAGAAACAGTGAAACTATGATCCCAAGGCAAGTCCCGATCTGAGAAAATGTACCCAAAAGACCCCTAAAGTTTGTTGGGGCAACCTACAAAGTAATGTAGAAGTTAAAAGCAGAAGTGGAAACCCATAATTAAGCTACAAAAATTCAGCACTAGTAAAAATTTGTGTTTTCTCTGGGACTATAAATCTGAAGCCTCAAGAATACCATTTAGAATAAGTGGTAAAATTTCCATACAGGTTAACAAAGGGACGCAAACCTTTTCAATGAAAAGAGGTAGCATGAAAATACACTTGACAAATCATGTTTGATGAAAAGTTGCATTTTTTTCCAAATAGATTTAAGTTTTTATGTCAGCCTTACCTCAGATATATAAATGGGAACAAGCACCGTGTTCACCCCAATCCCAAGGCCAACTAGAAATCTTCCAAAGAGCATTTCATCCAGGGAATGAGCTTGAGCACTGCATAATTATTCAATACCATTACCATTATCATCATTCATAACTGGAATTGCTCTGGTGCGTATTTCAAGGCCTAATATGAATAATTTACACACTAGCAGATGCTCAAATAACTTGATTCTCATATTGCATTTATTCTAACTCTTTTTAATTACGTGCAGCATAAACATAAATATACGCATAGATTTCGATGCATACTTTCTAAGAAAACTAACCTTACAACTGCACCCAAAATGAGAGGAATCGTAGCAAGTTGGAAAGTGCGGCGACAACCAAGTTTATCAAGTAAGGAGCCACAGCTTATGCTTCCAATAAATGCACCACCAATGAATATACTAACCACAAGTCCCTCAAGAAAGGAATTCCCTTCAAATCCGAGCTCTTTGGCAATAGACACAATAGGACCGTTCATCACACTGCACCATAATGATAGCATGGCAGCATCAAGTAGTAATACTATTTTGACAAATTTTGAGATAAATCAAAAAGGGATATGCATTCATCATGCCGAATTCAAAAATCTACAAAGTTTACTTTTTTACAAGAGTTAAATTCAGCTATTGGCAAAGTGGTCAACCAACCAAGTGAAAATAAGCTAAAATTATGCCATAAAAAGCCGCATTGAGGCCTACATAATTTCACAGACCAAACACAGGCTTATGCCATAAAAAGGATCTAAAGGAGGAGAAAACACCTTACCCGATATGATAACCAAAGAGGAAATTGGACATGGAAGCAGTTAAGACATGGGGAAATGCAAGCAACCACCCAAACTCGGCCACCTCACCGCCATCCTTTTCGACTAGCGAATTATGTTCATCATCTGAACATTAATAACAGATCACATATAACCAATCCCCCAGAAAGCCTCACGATAATAATAAAAATAAGAACAAGAATATAAGCAAAACACCCACATCGCGAAAAGAGCAAAGGATCTGACTTTACCGGGGGTTTTATTGCTCTTGGGCTCGAAATCAGGAGCCTGCTCTTGTTTTGCAGTAGCGATTTTGATGTTCTTGTTGGATAATGAGCGAGAAACGGGAGCAAATAAAGGGTACTTGAATTTGTTGAATGCAATTCTGGAAGGACATGGGGAAAATTTTGGGTGACATTTTGGAGTGAACAGCAATGGAGTAGCCCCTAACATCTGGATCGTGAGAAGAAGCTTCAGGAAGGTAAAACCACAAACCTAAAGATATTTTCTCACACTCTGAACCTCACAGCAACAAAACGGAAATTAAACGATGACAACGATTTGCATCCACTGAGAGTTAGCCGGAATCCTAATTCTTCGCCGGAGAAAATAACAATCTCGTACCGGATACAATACAGAAGGAATCTCACCCACCGACCCACGCACTGTGTTAGATCTTTCAATACCTAAAGATATTTTCTCTCAGCTTCAAAAAGGAATATTGGTTCTTGAGTTAATCCAACAAACTAATATACAACTACAAATAAATTGATCAGCGGCGCACCAAATCAACGGCCAGATCAAAATCCACGTAGATGTGCAACTCCAACAATACACAACTTCAGCCCAGCTTCCTCTCAACTTCAGCCCCACTACAGGGCTACCAAGTTTAATTTAGCAAGAAAGCAAACTCACTCATTTTTCTGCAGGCAAAGCTATTGTTAGCATATCAGCTGCGTTGTGATATGTAGACCTGGTGTTTTGTAAGATCGAAGGACTTTGCTTATCACATTTAATCAGAACAGATCCTTGAACAATTCCAAAATCTTTAATAATAATCCTTTCAATTACATTCCTTCATTAACTCCCTTTGATATTGCCATATATTCTGTATAAGTTGTGGATAAGGTAACAACATACTCTGAACATTTCCAAAATCTGCAATAATCCCTTTTAACCAATTTCAAGTTCTAAGATAGTGGAATATAACTCTCTTAGATTCATGCAGGTTGAACTTATACTCTTTATAATGTCCATGCGGACCATGCCCAAAATTTTTCATTTCAAAACGAAGCAATAACTAGTTTTTCAGGATATCAACATCAAACATATCACTACTAGCAATTAACATTTCATCCACATATAGTAATAGATACATTACGGCAGCGTCTTCAAATTTTCTGATGTAAACACAATTGTCATAGCCTGAGCTTGAAAATTTTGCCTTAATCATGTAGCTTTCAAACTTGATACCATTGTTTTGAACTCTATGTGAGACCATACAAAATACCTCTTCAATAGATAAACCTTGTTTTCATTTCCAGATTCAAGAAACCTCTGTGGCTGCTTCATGTAGATTGTTTCTTCTAATTCACCATGAAGAAAAGGTGTCTTCACATCTAACTGTTGCAGTTCCATATAATTCTGAGTAACAATTGCAAGTTCGCAAGTAGTATTATTTTGCAAAGATTTCAGTTCCTCCCTCGTACTCATAGCTAGCATCCACCGGTTTCCGTCCTTGCCTTTTACAGCTTAAGAATATGTTCCAGGCTCTTAATATTTTGCTCAATATCTTCTCAAAAAGTAATTTATTAATAACTCTCCTTTGGACGCAGAAGTGGTGTGCTAGAGTCCGTCCGAGCAACATAGTACTCCGTCCCATTAAAAGAGAGACTTAAATATATATATATATATATATATATATATATACCTTTATAATATATCACTTTTTCTTTTTTTTTAAATACTTTATTTTCTTAAATTTTCGGATGTGATTCTTTGTAACCGCATTTAACAATTTTATCACACACAGCAACAAAATGGAAATTAAACGATTTACATGATAAATATTTGCGAGAACGAAGAATTAGTCGGAATTGTATTTCTTCGGCAGAGAAGATATCTCACATGCACCAAGTATAAGTGTATCCCACTAAACTTGGCACATTCAAAAAATAGTAAAAATTATCTTTTTTTAAAAGTTGCGGACCTATCACTTTCATTATTCTTACACACTATTTTATACAATCTCCTTAATAACTGTGTCTTAATGAGACGGAGGAAGTACAAGCTCATGCATGCGGTACTGTGTTTATCATCCGGTATCTAAATATCAAAAAATATTTTCTCTCGCTTACAAACAAGATTGAGAAAAGAGAAATTGATTCTAATAGATCAAATTACTACGAACGAGATCATCTATCGTCTAACGATGTTGCATTTCTTATTGCATTAATAAGATCGTGATATGTGACATGATTAGGGTTCAAAATTTAAGGTATATATAAGGAAAATACATATTTTATATCTTACACCATTAATTATGTCACATGTCACCAACTTATTGATGTAATTGATGTAATAGAAAATGTAACACGGATTGGAATTACTATACTCTCAAAATAAAAATTAAACGTTAAGGAAATACTAAGTTTTTGGACTGGCCCTTAAAGCACTAATTTTCTCAAACAAAGTTAATTAGAAAATTGATCTTCAATATTTGAATACTAGCTATTATGTCAAATTGATACTTAATTTTAGTTACTGAACTTATTTAGTTAAAAGAAATAGTATCTTGTATATATATAATATAAGTAGGGGTCCCTAATGAATTCTACAAGCAAGGCTGCAGGGGTCCATTACTTATATACATATAGAATATGCTTTTGCAAATTAAAGGTTGTGATCTAAATATAAAGTGACAAAAGCAAAAATAAACGAAGTGTGGAAAGATAAAAATGGTGGAGCGCGGTCTTATCCGGATCTGGAAAAAGCATTTTACCCACTACATTATGTTGGTGCTGATCATGGAAATCAATTAATAATTTATATAATAATATATATGCTCTTCATATCATCATTAATTCTCCTCTCACTGTCTCACTAGACAAAAAAACAACATTGGGATTCATTTGGTGTACTTGTGCTTCCCACCACCACCTGATCAATCTCCCTCTCTCTCCCCCTCTGCATCCCTATATACATGTTAATTAATGGCTTTCAGTTCATCATATATATACTTTATATTTAATGTTGTTAATCTAGCTATATTATCGTTCACTTGTAAAGTTTTCAATTAGTGGAAACATTTGTAAAGCTAATTAGTTGAGAGAGAAGGTATGCATGGGATCATGACTTGGTTCATATGTCATATCTGCAGAAAGCAAAGAAAAAGTTTTCTGATCATGACTTGTTCATATGTCTAAATATCAACTGGACCCATATATATATATATATATATATATAAGTTGAGAGATTAATTCATTAGTTAATAAACGAACTGATTAATCAATCTTTGTCGATCAGAAGCGGCATCAATCCATTGTGCCCGGAATTAAGAAATATATGATAAAAATATAATATCATTTACAAGAGACTACAAAATTTAAGCATACTTATTGCGTGATTATTAATAAGTCTGAATAAATAATGCAGTAGGAGTGCTGTACTGTACACAGCATGGACGCGACAATATTAAGCACTAGTACCTACTAAATAGGTGAGTTTCGATAATGAAAAAGCACGTACGTACCTCCTTCCCAAAACGATTCGTTACACAACTGCAAAAGCTTCCAAACAAGAATATAGAATAAGTACCTCAAAACTTGAATGAATTGAAGAAAAATGGATCGATCCAACACTACATATAATCAAGCAAGCACATAAATCTTTTTAATAATTAATTAATGAGATTTATCCCAATATTAATTAAGAAAATGATCTCGATGCTATATATATATATATATCATCTCCTTCTCTTCTCCTCTGATGATTGATGATGAAATGAATCCTTAAAATTTAACGGGAGGTGCAGCAGCAGCTGCAGCCTGCTTCCAGACTGATGCCCATACTACAGGTTCCTCTTTCCATGCTAAATAAATCCCAGATTTCTCATCATCTTCTCCGGCCGCTACCACTAATGACCATCCTGCCCTATACCTCTTCAGCAACGCTCTCACGTCATCCACCACGTCATCGCTGTACCCCACCGCCGTGAATCCCTCCTCCCTCATCCTCTCCGACCACTGCGTCCCCTTCTCCCTTCTCTCACTATCACCGCTTCCGCCATGATCATCGCGATCGCCTACTTTATCGTCGCACGCCAAAACCCTAACTATGCTCCTCGAGCACTCCCTCTCCAGCATCAATTTCTCGTTGCTCGTCGGCGCGAAGCTCTCCTCCAGCATGTCGAAATAGGTCCTGTAGAATCGCAGGCACTCCTCGAAGCACTTCACGAAGTCCTCGCCTGAGCTCGAGAAGTCAGCCTCCTCCTCAACAATGGTCACGACTTTAGGGTTCAGGGATCGGATCATTTGGATCACGCCTCTCCTCTCCTCCACGTCGGCTCTTCGCAGGGAGCCCACGCAGTTAACGGCGACGGCCTCGTCGTGACGGATGTCGAGAGCCTCCTTGGTGAGGTCGGCGAGTCGGGTGAGGCTGGCTATGACGGTGAGTTCGAAAGGGACGCCCATTAATCGAGCGAATTTCTCCATACGAGGAGCGATCTCGTTCATGGCGGACTTGGCGGCGGAGGAGGTGGCGACGACGGTGAGTCGGAGGTGTGGGGTGTCGTCGGTGCGGGTGGCGATGGCCTCGAGGAGGGTGGGCCACTGGGTGCAGAGGGTGTTGCTGATGTCGATGATATGGAGGCGGGGTTCGGCGTCGAGGGACTCCAGCATGGCGCCGTTGGATGCCACGTGGCCGAAGGTGGTCCAAGGGCTGACCTCTTGGAATTTGAGGATCAATTTCCGGAGGGAGTGGAAAGAGTGGTTCTTGTCGGCGACGGTGGTTAGGGTTTTGTAGCAGCGGCGACCGGAGTCAGTGGCCTTGCAGAAGAGGGATTGGAGGAAGTAGGCGGCGAGCTTCTGATCGCAGTCTCCGTAGGGGGAGGCGAGCTCGTTGAGCATCCATAGGAGGTGGTGGATCTTGGCGGAGTCCTTCTCCGACATGGCGGCCGCGCACTCGCGGAGGAGTTTGGCAGCCCACTTGCCGTCGGTGGCGTCGGAGTCGGAGTCGGAGGAGGTGGTGGTGCTGCTGGTGGGTGGTTGCATGGTGGTGTTGTCTAGGTGAACAAGTACTACACCTCCAGCAACATTGGTGTTGATGTTGCTAGGGTTGTGGAGGAAGAGGGAAGGTTTGGAAGTCATGGAATTGGTATTCATGTATATGACTTCTCTGTTTGGGAGGAAGCTACGGTGCAAATTGCTATAAGATAAAGACCAGAAAACGAAACTAATATTATATATATATGGAGGGGGGATTCTTGTACAAACTTCATTTAATCATTATATATATATGGTCTTTCTCATTGTACTAATTAATTTCTTGATTACTGTTTTAAGTAAATAGCTATTTTCGATCCGGATATGACAAATTATTAAGGGACATGGATTAATACGAGACCGACATGTGTGATGATTAGGATTCAAAATTTAGAATATATATAAAATCTAAAATCATTAATTATGACATGCGTCACTATCGTATTAATGCAATATAAGATGTTACATGATTAGATAATAGAATATCCGAATAGATTATTAAGGGACCTTCATAAATTAACCTTAATTGTGATGAAATTTGAAATACATTAGAAGCTACATTAATTAGGTTTTATATAATTAAGCTGTTAATAAAATAGTTATCACTTATCACAATAAATTAACTTACTAATTTAGGCAAAACTAAGTAGTCATAAAATATCAAAAGTAGTTTGACGTCCTTATATACCTGCAACTGCAAGATATGTTTTAGAATGAATTTTATTTTTGTGGGACAGTCACAGTGGGAGGAAACAATATTCAGTGTGTTTGGTGGTTCAATTAGCATTTTCGGTTTCTGGATTTATTTGTGGAGTTTGAAACAATCTTTTATTCTTTTTTGTATTTGCATGAATTTTATATCTACATATATGATATATATAGCCTAGGAACAAACGGGTAGACAAAGTCAACAACCGAAAATTAATCATTCATCATATGTTAGATCATCAAAGCAATTAATAATTAATTAATTATGTTTATGATGTTAGCCTCTCAACAAAACACTATCTAATTATTTTCATCCAATATATAAAGGTTGTGATAGCTCATTAATGGAATCTTAATTAAATAATGCATCTAGGTCCAAGGCTAATTAGAAGAGTCCATGTAGGAGTTTTGATCTTGCTAGGCTAATGAGAACAAGTAGATGATGATAAAAACTATATGGTGAATTAAGACAAAACATGTGTACAATTCTTCATTTTGACTTGGTTTCTCCAAACTAGCTAAGAGTCTAAATATTTTTTTTATATATATTAATTCATTTGGTCTTGTTCAATTAGTTGGTTGTGATGTGCTTAGTTAAAAGAAATGTCTGGCATAAACATCAAAACATAAGAAAACTAATACGTACACTAGTATAAGTTAATTTGAAATACGAAGATTTGATCATTATATAAGGAAATATAATTAATATAAATGAATTGATTTTGTACCTCTCTATACATTCGATTTTAGACGAGATAGAAATTATTTGGTGGTATCATATGATGTAAATAACTTGATGTCGCGTTTCTATATAAGCTTGAGCGTTCGAGCTTTAGATGAGAATGGATTCTTTCAATTTCTATGTTTGATTTGATTATATAAAGAATTCCTCTAGAAAATGGTACTAGTCCATTGAAATTTGCATAACAATTTTACAATTTTAGTCTGTCTACGAAACTGTTGTTCGATTCATTTTCTTTTCGTTTTTGGTAAGTGTTCTCTCTACTCAATACACACAACTCAATTAACACTAAAGTAAAATTCAAATTTTATAAGTACACAATACACATTAACTCAATGTATTTCTTTAAAACGTGTGGTGGGTAAACTTGAACAATAATTTCGTGAACTAGTACTATAAGGAGATAGTGACCGGTTTCTAATTTATTCTCTACGAATTGGTTTATGAAAAAAAAATATGTATCCTTTGAAATCAAATTAGGTATTGGAAAAGAAATAAAAAAAAATTGCAATAGATGTTATCAGTTTTGACTAAATATTGCAGTTATAATATAAACATGCATTTTAGATGTATAGAGTCGTCTTTAGTGAAGATTTCCATTTTTCTGATAATTATATTGAGAGTAACGTCTTACATCCAGTTACAAGTGACCTTGATCTTGCACAAGATGATTGCAATAAAATTAATTCTCACAAGGTTGGTGTAAATGGACACAACTACATATATAGCTGGATTAATCTTACATAAGCATTTGATAATGTTGTAATTAAGGAAAGGAATAGTCTGAATTAAGTGCATCTTGATCGAGTCAGCTAGCAACTAATTAATTAAGTTATGAATTAGGTAGTAATATAATGAAAATAGTAAGATAGTTAGCACTGAAAAGCAGAGGGTACAAAATCTATTCGAGACATGGAAAATCAGATAAAACGACAAGCACTAAGTATAATTGTTTGTCCTCCCAATCATTGGATCAGAATTGTCCATATATCTCCATTGCATATTTATTCATTCTTAAAATTAATAATGGGAATTTCCACTTGTTGGGCCATGCACCCTTTTACCAATTCACTTTGTCTCCATCTTTCATGTATCCTTCACATCATCTATGCAATTCCAACCATACTTCAATTTACACTATATAGCCACATTCATTAGCAATCACTCAATTCATCCCACAAGGCTAACAAAATTAAACAACTTGAACCATTTCTAAAAATAACATATTATCAAGAAAATATATAAGCTCTATTGAAATGGAATGAAGTAGTAATCGGCAAAGAACACATGAAAATGATGTGTTACTTCTTTCGAGAAACAAAGATAAAATATGGCTCATTATATCCACTTTTTTTATAATTTCAATTATTTTAACCTTAATATCAAAGAAAAATTATAAACCCAAATTTAATCATTCGACTAAATACACAAATAACTGAGCTTTAATTCAACGTTTACGTTATTTTGAATTGAATCATGCATCAAAATTCAAAGTTATTTTAAACATAAGAAAGTAAAAAATCATTTTAACATTTTTTTATTTGAATAATCGTAGTTTATCTTTATAAACATAAAAAAATTATTTTAATATTTTCCTCTTATTAAAAAAGTACATATATAACTCAAGGCGGCGGCCTGTGCAGAGCAGTATGTCATCTTTGAGGTCAAAATTGTTATAGCCGAAAATAGAGGGGCCAATGGGTCATATAATAAAAATATTAAGTATATTATCGAGGTGGCCGCTTCTTTTTGCTATAGTATCCCGTCCATTGAAATTGTGCTGTTAATTATACTATTGCATGTTTATCGATATTACTCGCTCCGTTAATGAAAGAAGTTCCTAATTTGATCCAGTGTGGGTTTTAATGTAATGTTTTTGACTTTAATAATGATATGTAGTGAGTGGAATAGAGATCCCACTTAAATATTATATTAAATTGAATTGTGTGTAGAGAGTGTGGTGGGTCCATTACCATAAATGAAAAGTTTAAAATAGAAAGATGTTTTGTGGACGGACGAAAATGACAAATTAGGAACTTGTTTCATGGACGGATGGAGTATTTTATTTTTATTTTGGGATATAGATTCACTTAAAAGTTATATTTTAACTTTTATAAATGTTTACTTTTGTATTACTACATCTATCACAAAGATTATATCATTATTATTTAAACGGAACATCACAAAAAATATTTTATTTCCTTTTTAATACATAATCCCACGTATATTATGGTCGCTCTACACTTTGTTTTTATTTTATTTTCTAAGCTTTATCAGTATGGATAAATGATTAATTGCCTTTTCAAAAATTGGTTGTATTTAGAATACTAAATCAATTTAATTAATCAAGAGTAAGGTTTTTACAGTATATATTGCCGACTAACTTAATTAAATTATTATCGATTGTATATATGGGCTAGCTAGGGATAAGTAATTCAATGATCACACATCTTTTCAATATAATATATGATGACAAAGAGAAAAAAATTAAAGTGGCACATGCTGTGTTTCATTAAATTAAAACACAAGTATAAAAGTTGGTTGCATCAATAGTGTCGACTTTTTGAAAAGGATAACTTTAACAGTACTATCACTTCAATTCCTTTGAACAAATCTCTTTTATAATTAATTTGATTTTATACTTATCTTTAGCAGTAGTATGCATATATGGTTAATGTATGACCTCAAATCTCTTGAAAATCATATCATAACTGTCGTCCCAACCTATAGCAACTGTTCTTTTTTAATTGAGAAAAACTAGTGATCTAGATCAGCAAGATATACTTTATTTTTAGGTAATTCGCATAAAGATTTATTTTCGTGGATTTCAGTCACTTTTAGGGAGGATGTTATAAATGATCAACGTCTTCTTTTTTGGGATAAATTTTATATTTCTATTATAAATTATAATATATAGGGGAAAATATAAATGAAATCAGATTGGAGTGTTATTAATTATTTTCTCCGTCCTGCTAAATGCGGCTATAAAGGATTCAATACGAAGTTTAAGAAAGTAAGTATTTTAAAAAATGAGTGAGGTATTGTAAAGTTAAAACTTTTTCCCTTTCGAAAAAAATGATCATTTTTAATGAGCGAATCTAATAAAGAAATATGATCACATTTATCGGGAGGGAATTAAACATGCTGACAATTGATCTATCAATTACAAACAAAATTATTAGTGCGTGAGTATTGCAAAGATAACATTATAAATCATACCTGTCGGCTGTCACCACCAGTTTATTTCGTTTGTTTTCGAAGTCTCTATTAGTATACGGCCATAAAAAATACTATCTCCATCCGCCAAAGTATTAAACACTTTGACATGACACGTATTTTAAGAAAATAAGTTGACTTTGAGTGGAGTATGTAAGGAGTGTAAAGAGTGTAGTGAATGAAGATTGAGTTCCACTTATAATAATTATTAATTGAGATGCGTGTAAAAAAAGTAAAATTAATGGAGTTTGAGTCCACATGATTTATAATTTTTAATTGGATTGTGTGTATAGAATATTTATTATAAATAGAAAGTTTGAAGTATTAAACACTTTGATGGACGGCCCGAAAAAGAAATATATTAAACACTTTATTGGACGGAGGGAGTATATTTTTATACGATTCCATATCCCCTATATATATATATATATATATAAGATATAGATTATATTAATATTATATATTTTGCACAGTAAACATTAATAGAGTGTTTGTGAGGGATGAGTCGGATGACAGATACTTTATACTTGAAATTCTTAGATGAAATTTATATTCTCGAAGGAAGGGATGATTAGGCATCATATAGTAATATCACGTGAGTTTTTTATTCTTTAATATATATATATATAATATTATCTGGGTGCTAGACAATTGTGGAGGCCTGGGCATGCATGCATGCAATGACCGATAATCAATTCGATGATCATCTTCATAAATGATTCATTAAACAAAAATAATCAAAATTACAATCCCACTGCGTTCTTCTAAAGCGGTCCAAATTAAATACTCTTTGTTTTGGTAAAGTATGTCAATTTTTTTTCGGCACATATACTAATATTTTTTGTTTGTTAGTGGCATATTTTAATGTAAAATAGACCAACTTCTTTACCTAAAATATAAATGACCTATTCTATTAGGACGTTTCAATCAGTAAATGTGGCCTACTTGATTGGGACAGAGGGAATATAAATTAGAGCATCTATTAATTAAGTTGAATGAATGAGAGCGATAGATAACGACATTTTATATATGATGAAACTCGATGAGTGCTAGAAATATAATGTCCAACTGATCTGCTCAACCAATTGAGTGTTGCTTTCGTTACTTGCTGCATATATATATATATGTGTGTGTGTGTGGTTACAATATCTACCAACACTATTCCCACTGTTTGTTCATTTTCGGACACAATTAATGACTCTCGATCGTTTTCCTATCTATTACCAGCTTGTAGTACTACTTAATTTGTTCATGGGTTGCACTCCTCTCTTCGTACGTTATTTTATTTTATTTTATTGCCTTATCGATCAAACTTAACACCCCGTTACAGAATAAAGTGTGTTCTAACAAAAGATACCACATCCTATATATGGAATTGATTCAGTATTTTTTTTCGGGATGCATGTGTATATATTTTAACAGATCTACTTCTCTTTTAATAAAAGAAATGTTGGTAACTTCTCCAATGTTGCAAGATTTTAAAGTGTGGGATTATATATTTATACAATAGTTTGAATGATATAAATAATGTAATTGATAGGATGTAGCCCATCAACAAGGCCCAACAGGACCAGTTCGGCCCATTAGCAGACCAGCCCAAGAGTAGCTCGGCCCACTTGGTATAACCGCCTCTAAGTTATCTATAAATAGCCTCTAAAGCTAGATTAGAGAGACAGTTTCTGTAACTTAGCTCTCCAGAACTCATAAATAAAGGCTCTCTTCTCTCCGTGGACGTAGATCTAATTAAAGATCGAACCACGTAAATCTTGTGTTATTACTTTCTACTCATCGTACAACTCACCTCGAAATTCAAGATCGATCAGTAATGTTATACTTTGGACATTAATGACTAATGGACTGCCTGAAATTCAATAGCGTATGTCCGAAATTATTTTAATATAACAATAAACGAGATATAAGTTGATTAAATTAGTTATCTTCATTCTTTCTTCATACCATATTATCCCACTAATCACTATGAATATATCGTCATTCTATCTGTCGTATTTTAAAATTCTGGATTATATATAGGTCAAACAGTTATTGGGTCCACATAAACTGAGATTGAACTGTATAAGATATTCCCACCCCTACAACAGGGGATACGGCCCATATATATACCACCTATAAATGTATGTTTTTTGTTGGGCTTAAATTACACGACACCCACAATTATATTACTCCATAATTAAGACAATTCATCTTAATTACCGCTAGCCATATTGTTTGTGCCTATCATTTTCACCATTATCATCACCTTCATTTGCTGCCTAATAATTCATGCGCCAGTTACTTGTAATTACATCACTTCGTATTATGATATCTCCACTACTTAATTACCACCTTAAACACACTTCACGCGTTACTTGTCGCATCATATGTTCTTACAAAAAGTTAACGTTGTCTGCAGATTGCAACTAAAATAAAATTTTATGCATATACTGACAAATTCAGATGAAATTTACAAATTTTTGGCCAATCTATATCTATATATATATATTAAAACAAGGTTTTCAATTGAACATCAATTTCAATGGCAATTATGTAATTATATGCAAATTAATGTCTCATTACATAAATATAAATTAAATGATTTAAGTTACTAATAAATAACGATTAAAGCCCAAATAATTGGCAAATAAAAGTAATATTCCAATTACTTGGCAAATGAAAGTAATAAAAGTAACTATTCAATTTTTTTGTATAACTATACTTTTTAATTTTTAATTTATTTGTATGTAAAAACATGTACAATATACATCATAAATTAAATATTGTGATGAAAATTATAATTAAATATATGATATAAAAAATAATTTCATTTGAACAAGTTACTATTATTTTAAATCGAAATAACTATATATATATATAATTAGGTTCATGAGAAATAATTTATCCATTAATGATTAATCTATAATCAATAATATATGCATAGTGAATTTTAAAGAAATCAAAATCGTTGGAATCGAATTGTAATTGGATCATAATCGATAATTCTAAAACCATAATTGTAATAGTCGATTATAATCATTTCTTACACCATAATATATATATAATTAATATATTTGTACATATAGAAAATTTATATAATATATATGTGATTATTACATTTGTTCTTATATCATTAGTGATTATTTTTATTATAATTATATTATTCATTTGAAAATTTTATGAAGTAAATTAAATTAATATCATTTTTTAAATAATTTTTAAATAATCTTGTATGAGACTTATACAACAAATATAGTAGTTTCATTTTCTCATTAGTAGCACTATAGTTTTTATAATAATATATTTATTTAAATAGTATTTATATTCTCTTTATCAACTAAGACTATAAAAAATTGTGACTTAATTTTTAAAAATAATTTTTCTCTATTTGAAAATGTAATTGACGGTCCAATAAGAAAACATGACACACTTTTAACGGGACATGTAGAATAATATTTTTATTACCCAAATTATAGGTTACATGATTTCACTAAATATTAAGTCTTCAATTTTGTATAAATGATTATTTTTTTTCTAATTTTATTCTTTATTTGTTTTTGTCGAGACCAAATATATATGAATTGCTTTAAGAAAAAATATGTTCATTGTCGGATTGTAAAATCGTCGTTAATCTTGATATTTTAATTCCATAAATTTGAATTGTCCGTTTTAACCGTCAAATAGTTTATATGTCATCTCACTCTTTTTTGCATGTAAATACATTTAAATTTATCACTCATTGAAATACTGGAAAAAAAATGGCGAAATTATTAAAAATGATTTAAAAAATGATGAATTGTTAATCGAAAATAAAGAATTTATAAATAAAATATGTTATCAATTTTATCTATTATATATATTTTACAAAACAAACAGACCGTAATGTACCACATATGTTCTTACTCTATAAAAAAGATTCTTACATGAAATTAAAATGAGAAAATACATTAACCATATATTTGGATTAATCTATTAAACTTGATGTTAGATTTAAATATGATAAATTAATTAGCATGAAACCTAATAAATCAAATATATTCTTTTTCTTGCATGTTTATATTTGGTGCATAATAAATTATTTATATTTAGTTGTAATCATCGTGCTCCACTAAAAATGTGAAACAATGTTACTCTTTTTTAACTTGAATTTGTATGGACCGTTACACAAGAAGTATATAGTATATAATTGTGTGTCTTAAATAATTATAATCAAAATAGATTATATTACTTTTAACTCTTTTTGTGCATCGCACGGGTACACAAACTATATATTATACACTTGCAATTGTGGCAACATTCTCTATTCTATTTGAGACTTTAAACAATAAAAGAATACAGTAACTCTGGGGTTTGTCCCCATTTCCTGCTATGTGTATTTCTATATATGTGGGGGAAAAAAGAAACATTATATGTTGTGGATTTTAATACCTATAGTATAAATTAACTACAAAGTCAGCAATACTTTGTAAAGCTGATGGTGCCTAGCTATCTCTACTTGTTTAGTCATACCTCTAAACCAGTCAGAACGGATTCACCGTTACGGTTTCAACTGCTCCAGATTCAAGCATATGTGGTGTAACAAAGTGAGGTTTCACAGAGCCACCGAAAGAATGATGTGTGCTTTCATGGTGCGCCCCCACAGTCCACACCAATACCAATGCAACCATTACCATCGAGAGAAAGAGCAATGCAGCCCACAGCATTCGCACGTACCTCTTGAGGGGCCTGCAGTGGCTACCAAGTATCTCTCTGAAGGCATCCTCAACTGTCTCACACTCCACTAGGCTCTCCATGCCCGGGTACACGTCCAGAAGCTTCTGTATCGAGGTTGTGTAAGCTTTGATCGTGTTGTACTCCCTCGCAGGCACCACGAATCCCCCGTTGCAGCTTGGCCCCTCCGAGTCAGGACACACCAGCTGCCTCAGAACCTATATATATGTACACAGAAATTAATTTTCATTAGTGGGGCTATTCTTGATCTGCTGCATGCAGTGTTGACGATCAGATATTATACAGTAGAGTGTTGTGCTTGCCCAAGGGATATCGCCTATTCGGATGGAAGAAGACGGGCAAGCCCATGGCTGGTATTGGTAGTAAGGTGGTGGAGAAAAGGGGTTGCATATTTGGACAACATTGCCGTATGATGTGGATATGTTGTTGTTCACCTGCATATTCACATTCATTACATGATGAAGAAAACAAGTAAGGATCAATTATTAGCTAGTTACCTTGTTTACTAAGTCGTAGATTCCTGTACTAACATCATCTAGGATGGATTGTGCAGATAGCAGTTCATCACAAGGTAGAATGGAACTCAAGCTGTTGTTGTAGGGATCCTTCTCGAAGCTTTTCAGTGCTGTGCATGTATCTTCGGAGAAACTGGAAATCAGAAAACACAGTTTGTAACTTAATTAGTACTGACCAAGTTACTGCTGTAATTCAATCAAGAAAAGGAGAGATTGAGGAGCATTACTTACTTTTGTAGGAAGAAGTATACCCCAAAGAAGAACAACCATAGGACAGTTAAGGTCCAGCAAATTGCAATTAATCTGCAAGAGTTAGGCCATTCCATGAGAAACTCTACCATTGAAAGTCACTATTTTGAGATGGCACACAATGAATTATTAGGGAGGCAAACTTACACTTTAACAGTATTTTGAATTTTTAGGATGCCAAAGGCTGCAAACAAAGAAAACTCAGTTAGTCTGAGTAAATAGGAATGAATGTGAATGATCTTTGAGCTTTGGTGCAGTTACTGATTTTTGCACATACCGAGAAGAGCTATAACAGCAACCAACGTCAATGAAATTATGACAGTTGTTACTATATACGCAATCTTGAGACCCTTATCAATGAGGCGCTTGTTCTTGGAAGCTTGCATAGCTATATCTGCAGCCTGAGCATCGAGGCTTTCGGACGTCGAAATTAAGAAGCTCGTCTCCCCGGGATCTGCATTGACATTTTGTAGGTTGATGCTCATTTCTCTCAAGGCCTCAGTAGTGATGGATATTGTATGAGAAGCCTCCTCTGCTGTGTTGATTATGATGTCTGTCACCGTCTTCGCTCTTGAGTGGAACTCGGCATTCCCTCCAAGAACAAGTCCAACCCCTACTCTGAAATCATCAAAACACACAACAACATTCAGTTGAATAGTATGCCAAAATTGGGACACAAGAATGATTATCCTTTGATAGAGTTGGTTTCTTACATAACAAGAAGGGTGAAAAGAACAGCCAAAAGAAGAGGTTGGAGATAGCAATTCCTATGGCAAGGTGCTCTTTTCTTGAGGTTTCTTTTTCTCTTCAAACGCAAACTTCTTACTACAAGAAATCCTCCATATCCCACACCACATAGAAGCCACAGAATCGAGAGGCTGTATCCGTATACACCTGTGAATGCAGTCGACTGCACGCGAAAAAGAAACAATATATCAGAAAATTGTAATGAATTAGGCCACTTTTTATGCAGAGGAAGAGATGCTTACACTCCAATAGTTCATATTTGTTATGTCAAATCCTCCTTTGTATTTCTTGAAACCATCCAAAGGGTCTACTCTCACGGTATCATCATCCAAGTATCCCCCTAATAATATGATCATAACATATTCGGATTGTAATTTCACTCTTGCAATATATATTATATACAGAAACTCAAAGACAAGAGAAAATATTATGTTGAACTACCAAACTCTGAACTGCTTGATATGACTGGTAAGCTTAAGGCCATAATAATGGTAATGATAAGCAGGAGTTTCGCCATAGACGCGCCGGCTTTGGAGATAGAGTCCATATTTCCTAAACCTGCCACAAAATTTTTATTAATAAAGTCATGATCATGGTTTTGGAGCAGGAGTTGAAGGAGATGGTTTTTTGTACACAAAATTCAAAATAATAAGGCACCTAATCTACAACTGAGGTTAGATTACTGTCTCCACCACCATGCGTGTGCTAAACCTTTGTATTTAATAAGAACGATGATATTTTCTAATATTCTAGGAGTGTAGCCAATGGACCATAAAAAATTAACACACACATATATATATATATAAGTGGTTTTATGTGTGAAATATTTGATGGGAAAAGCTCTGGTCTTTATCTGTGATAAAGATAGTGGGTTGAAGAGAAAAAAGAAGCTTAGCTCCTACAAGTAGCAGGGGAGAGAGAGAGGGGAGGAGACTTATAGCTTTATAGGATTAGGTGGGCAAGTAAAGTATAATTTGGTCATGCATCCACCAACACAAAGCACAAAACTAATAAGAAGATTCAAGGAAAACGAACTCGTTAAAGCATGACAAAAAGCTAAAAAGATTTCAACTTTAAGTTTCTTATAGTTATATATGCCATAAAAAGGTCCCAAAACAACGTACTAAGACGTCGGATATGGGCCGGTATTATACGTCGTAGTTTTAAGGATTCCCACAGCAGAAAAAAGAAGAAACAATTCCCCAGAACCTTCAAGATTGGCAAAATTGCCAGGAGAGGTTCATGCAAGAAAAAGCACAAGAAAACTTACTGTGAAAAACGACCTTCTTCTACTTCTTTTGTTCTGCAGCTGTAAGCTTTGCAGCAGAGAACGTATATATATATTTCTTCTTACAACTTTGGATTTGATTGATTCAAATCCGACCTTGGAGTAATGAAGTCTTATCAACAAAATATGACATATATAATACAATGGCTTTTAATAATCCACTGAGAATTAAGAATCCTATTCATTCCAGAAAGAAACGGGATAACGGAGTTTAATTTGGGTTTAATAGGAAGATATAAACATTGTAATAAAATTTGATTATCTGAATTCCTCACTTTGCACATAAAAAGTCATGTATGTTGGTAATTTTCAATTAATATTTCCTATTTAGTATTTGGAATATGCATGAATGAAGTCAAACACTTCAAAAGAAGACCATACCATGAAAATTGGACTTTTTTTCCTCTTTATTTCCCTCGTTTTCTCCTTTTATATATCTTGAGTTACTACTTAGGGAAGATTTTTCTTAGATGGTTTTTGCAGATGGAAATTATATATGTGGCTGCTATGCTAATTGAATTAATTATCGTGCCAATAAAAAAATTGGGCAACTTGAACCATAATAATCAGCATGACATGGGTGGGCACTCTACTCTTAATTAATTGTATTATCATAACATAAAATACGAAATTAAATTCAAAAAAATAAATAAGACTGAACATATATAATTATAAATTTGCTACTATGATAATCTTCTTCTTCTTCCCCAAAATTCACGCAGATTAAATTTGTGGCGCCATAAATAAATAAATGCTCTAAAGACTAAACCATTAAACAAGGGTGGTCCAGTTTTCACTTTTGCCGTGTAGAGACTATAAACCTTTGCTCACACATTTCCACCAATAATAATAGTATGATGATACGTATAAGAAGCCTCTGCATTTATTTGTCACTCCACAATAGTTTTTTGTAAGAGTTTACGCCTCTCACAAAATAATACCGTACAAGTATATACAACTTTTATTGTTAACTATATTGTATTTCTCATATGCCACCAAAATTGTTGAGTAGAGAAAATTATGCTTCCTACTTAGTCTGCATATTTAATTGTGATTATTATTATTATTATTGTAAATAGAGCTTTTCACAATAAAAAAAGAGAAACTGAAAGAGGATGCCATGCCACAGACAGAAAGGAATGGGGGGAAATAGAAATGGATGGCTCTCCATGCATCAACTTCATAACATTACACATGACTTCCAAACTATATTTATTCACTCTATTTTTTTATTTTCTATGACTGAAACATCTTTAAATTGTACTGCTGTTAAATTTATTTATGCCTCAGTAGTCAAAATCAACTACTACTATTGTTCAATCAGAAAATTCAACGATTCCATATTTCACTATACGGTAGCATCAAAAGAGAACCTATGTATATATTTACCTTCTTAATTAGGATTGTATGCTTCGGTTTGGATAAGAATCGAACCAAAATCCTAAAATTAAATAAATCGAGTTTTGTTGAAATTAAAATTAATCTGATAACTACAAAATCAAATTGAAGTTTTTGATTCGATGTTCGCTGTTCAGTTATCCGAAAGTCTAGCATATAATTTTTAATAATAAATGTATTATAATTTGCACAAAAAAATTTATACTCAAAATATTTCAATAAAAAAATGCACATGTCCAATCTTATCTATGATAATTTACCTATTGTCCTCAATATTGGGAAAATTAATCTATAAATAAGATTTTTGTGATAGAAAAGTTAAGTCATTTATTTTTATACGTATTTATTATAATTTATAATATAATATATGAATAGATATATAATAAAAGTTCCACCAGTTCGTTAAAATTGAACCTTTTTACGAAAAATGGATGCTAATTGAAAAGATTTTAGTTTTTAAAATTAAAATCAAATTAAATTCGAATATATTAGAATTGATCCAAACCAATCAAACTTCAAAGTTCAAACTGTTCTATTTGATTTATCAATGGGTTCGATTTTTGTTCACCTCTATTCTCTAATGATACAACTTATATAAAGGTTTCAAAAGAAAAGGTTACATAAATATCCCTAAATTGATCACAATTAAATATTATATTATTAAATTTGAGTAGAAAAATTAATGTGTAGAAGCAGGTATATCTCGGGGGTTTAAACTTGACGAACTGTGATTCGCATATATTAATAAAATAAAATTACAAAATTAAATATTAAAAACAAAATATGAAGCTATTTGACGTAGGAATGATTGACTAGTAGGAGACTAATTCAATAGTAACCAGGACATAATTATTTCGACCAACTCCTAGCCTCAAACTAATTAAATTAATTAATATGCAAGTAAAATAAATAAATAAAGTAGCCATTTATTTTTGTATCTTAACGAGATACAAAGTGCGACGAATCTGTTTCCAACAAAATATGTGAAAGCAGTGAGTGAAGTGAGAGAAGGAGGAAACTAGATTCTGGTCAATTATCATCTGATTATTTAAATAAACACCATATTATATTGTGGGTGTGAAAAACGCTTTCTAAACGAAGGATTACGAAAGTGATTACGTCAATTCAAATATGGAAGAGAGAGAAGTTATAGTTGTGTTTATGCGGCTGATTTGATGGTTCGGCTCTGTCTTGTTTCTCTCTCTAATTATATTTATTTATTTATTTTAAAGACGTCTAAATTTATAAGTTATTAAATATTATGTCATCAGAATATATATATAATATGTATTTCAACAATTATATATTTATAAGATGATATCATATTTAACATTATAAGTTGTTTTTTATATACAATGACAGAGTTGAATATGAACATAAATTAAAGATATGGTGTATATAAGCTAAAAATAACTTATTGTAACCAATCATTCCAGCAGGCACAATCCAAGCATAGGCTGAGTTTAACAACTCAACTCATTTTGTAAATAGTCATCAACTCAGGCAAGCTTGAACTAGATTAAACCAACTCTACCCTATCCAATTCACAATTATAAATTTATATGATTAATTGTAAATCTCCTTCTTATTGGAAAAATAAAAATAAATCCTTGTATTAATTGTAAGAAATAACTTGTGAAGTCATTAGAAGAGGTTGATGGCGGAAAAGTTTAGTATTACTTCTCAAGATTGTCATTCTATTTGAAAAAGTAAGTTATTAGGAGCCGTAATAAATGACATCAACTAGTCGTGCACTAAGTTCCAAATTCCGAAATAAAATATTAAATTTGATCTATGATTCAAAATTTAATGTTGCGATTTATAGAAAAATGGGACTACAAGATAAGTTATGCAGCATGAGTAATTAATTACTACTAAGTAAGGATTACATTATATGTAGCAAATAATTCAATAACTCTAATTGAAAAAGGGAAAGTAGATGATTTATACGTCATAAATTTAATAAATAGGTTGAAAATCAGCAATAGTATTAGCCTCAAAACACCAGCTTTAGTTGATCCAGAATCATATATGAGTTAGTTCCTATTGTCCATCAAGAGTTCCAAGCGCCTCGGATAGAAGCTTTTGTGCTTCTTCTCTTCTCCTGATCACAGTACATACAAACATAAATTGTATAGCCGAAAGCGATGCAAGAACATAGCAGGGACTATAACTCGTGTTCTAGAGAGAGGGGATCTTGACATTCCAACACATGCTTCTTGCATACAGCCAATTAATGAAGTATCGTAAAGCTACGTAGATTTCAGCTTTAATATGGAAAGCTGAGGATCAAAGGGCATGTCCGGAGCAAGTATATATATTGTTCTAAGGTCCAATTCAGACAGAAGACGCATGTGAGTTAGGGCTGAGCAACAGTTCGGTTCGGTTCAGTTAAAAACCAAACCAAAACTCTAAAACCGAATTGTTTAGAAACTAACCAATCCGACCAAATTATTTAAAAAACCAAACCGATCCAAACCGTAACTTAAAATTCAGTTTTGGTTCGGTTTTCGGTTATCCAAAAATTCTAATTATATAATTTTTTCAATGATAAATTTATTATAATTTGCACTAGAAAATTGAAGCACAAAGTTAATCCATGACTCAACTTTAAATTATTATTCAGGAAACAGTGCAAGTGCAAACACATGCCGCAGAATGTGTAATTTTTTCATCAGAATACACAGAATCAATCACAAAAAACTTTGCCTGATCTGGCTAGAGTAACATGATTTCAGATTTCCATCAAGCTTAAAGTATAACTCTGAGAGTCTCATTCAAAAAACAATAAACTGGTTTTTAAAGCATTTGGTACAGCATGGCAAAGGTGACATACCTTTTAATGTCTTCCACAGCTTGTCGGCGCCGTTGTATCTGGAGTTCTAAAATATGTATCAGTGTTGCTCTAGCCTGATAATATAAGATACAAGTGAATAACACAGAAGCCAAAAGCTTAATTTTGTTTCTTCAATTAACAACTAGAAACTATGGAACTTAAATTACTTAACCTGGTGTGGGCGTAGAGAATTCAGAAGGTGATACAAGTTCTTGAAAATTAGAGAGATCTCTTCTACTCTCCTAGCATATTGAGAAGGACGCTCCACAAGAACATCGGCAAGCTCCAATATATTTAGTTGCAATTCCCTGTTGAGCGACCTCAGCTCTTTCTTGAAATCTAATGAAAAACATAAATTTCAGCTCTGGAATTCATTCTTTGACCAACTTAATATTAATACAGTACAAATATTGTTTGCTGAATTACATCTTCATAATGACGAGAATATTGAAATTTTAACAAGAGCAACAATGCTAAAAATGGAAGAATACTCTTGACCTGTCTTAAAGCTTTAATAATAGATTATTATTTGAATGACTCAAATTTCCTCACATAATATAATAATAATAATAATAAATGGGATAATGTTACCAAAATACATAATCTTCCTTTAATTTCTGGTTTATGTATAAACTTTTAATTTGACAACAAAATAAACAATCTTTTAATTTCTTCTGATTTCTCCAAAAACTCTCAATTTCACTCAAATTAATCCAAGCAGGCTGCCGGAATGCAGAATCGCTATTATTGCTATATTTTTCAATTATTAAACAATGTAGTTTTAGATTAATGAAAAAGTATAGCCATAATGATAATTCCGGCGTCCAGCTTGGATAATTTGGGTAAAATTGTTAATTTTTGGAGAAATCAAAAGAAAATGGAAGGTCATGTCTTTTGGCGTCAAATTTAAAGTTCATGATATAAACCAAAAAATAGAGAAAGATTGTGTATTTTGATGTCATTATCCCTAACATACTCTTAAATATGCATCTGTATGCTTTTCCAGTTTATGTAGTATGATCTTTTGACTAAATCCCAGGAACTAAGACCAGAATGAGGTTAAAAGGACTAAATTCCAAAATCTTCCAATAGACTTATGGGAACTAAACATTATACCAAGTTCTACATAGAAGGATCAGAAGTTTCAGGGCAGCTTATTTTCCAGGCACATGCTTGGAGTCTTAGATTTGATATCCTAAGCTTCTCTTAAAATTACACTAAGAACTGCATATGATTGTAGATTATTCCACCTATTTACTGAGAAACCAGAATATTCCTCATAAAAAAATATCGATTTTTGTTTGGTGAAGAAGCTCTCAAGATTTAAATTATGCTCTCCTCGCTACATATTAAAAACTCTTCTTTAGTTCACAACAAGTCAGAGCTAACTATAAAGATAAGAAGTTACAAAACTTGTATTCTGACTAGCAACGAAGAGTGGCTAATATACAGATAAAACTTATAAGACTCATCCTCAAGACCTAGGCTTCTGACCAGTATACATAGCCAGAGAGACAACTTATAAGACTTCAATTATCATTTCCTCATTAGCCTTAGTTTCATGTTGTATGAAAGTATAAATCAGATGCACATACCAATATTGGGCCCTTTAGGGTACAACTGACGAACACCCTGTTCTTCTAGACCTGGAAGAACATCATCTGTCTACAAAATAGTAAAGAGACAAGATTAGAGAAATGAAGTATCCCATCCCTATTTTTCATATTGTTAAAAGCTAATAGAATTCTACAACGCCAATAAATAGTAATGTAGGTCAACATGGCGAGTGGCATCCACATCCACATCCATTCGAACAGTGAAGGATGTGTCTTTTTAGAAGATGTAGCATGAGATACTTGCAAGAAAGAAAGGTAGAGTAAGGCAGTTGAGGAGAATGGGGGTAACAATTGATAATTCATACGGCAAGGTTTCCTTGAATTCTATGCTCAGTATTCGCATTACATGATCTTTAACAAGCAAAACTTCAAGTAAAGTAATGACAATGAGAATTTCCCTTTTCTCGCTCTCTTTTTATAACTCTTCTCCTTATCACTTTACTCTGTTCATCTGATTCCTTAACATCCTCCTACTCATCCCAATCCTCAAACCCCCAATTTCCAAGCAGCCAAATCCCTAGGACAGGTACAAAAACCTTCGAGGGGATATCATGGTTAAGTACTATAACTACCAAGAAAGAAGGAAACCCAACAGCTCATAACCTCGTAATCATAACATGAAAAAGTATTGTAAAATATAAATGGGGAAATTAAAAGATACCGTGTAGCTGGCGCCATAGAGAAGGTAGGGGCCCTGGATAGGAGGTGGCGGTTCTGGGCAGGATTCGGGCTCCTCGGAGTAGTTTTTGTAGAGCCTGTAATAAGGCGGCGGCGGAGGATATGTGGCCGTCGCCATCGATGGCCGATAATATTCGCTCTTAGAGATAGATCGTAGAGAAAATCAGAGAGGCAATGCACTTACTGAAGTCATAAGCTCGAGACTACGATTTTGTTTAAATAATCTTATCTTTTTATTGCTAAAATAATTTAAAGTTCTAATTTTTATACTTTTTTAAATTCCCAATTAATAGAAAAAAATGTTTCCTCCCTCTGTCCCGGAGAGTGTTTAACGGTTTGACTTACACGAGTTTTAATAAAATTTGTTGACTTTGTGTAGAGTGCGTAAGGAGTGTAATGAGTGGAGTGTGAAAGGAGTGTAATGTGTGGTGATGTTGGTAGAAAAGTAGAGTTAATGGAATTTGAGTCTCACATGATTTATAATTTTTAATTGGACTGTGTATATAAAAAAATTAATATAAATAGAAAATTTTAGTGTTAAACACTTTCATGGACCGGCCGAAAAGAAAATTCGTTGAACTCTGTATGAAATATGAATCAATATTAATAATCAAAACAAGAATGACAATGGAGATAAGTATACTTGTCTAATGAATCGTGGGCAGACTAGAAATTCCCAAATCCGGAACCCCAAATTGAATTCTTGTGCCCTAATTCACTCGATTGTCACTTCTCCAATTCAGGGTCTGAGCTCTCTCTCAAGGTGTAATGGGTAGCTTCAAACTCCAGTTTACTCACCTGAGTCTTCAACAAAAACCTCAAATTCCGACCTTTCCTCGCACACTGAGAATCACTTGTGGAGGTCTTAGAAATGGACCCAGAAAGCCTATGTGGAGGACTCGAGTGCTCTCAACTGAAGCCATTCATGCAGTTCAATCCTTGAAACTCGCACAAAATTATCCTTCTAAATTGGAGCATGTTTTCAACACTAAGCTCGGCAGACTTTTGAAGGTTGATTTAGAGGATACATTGGCCGAGTTGCAGAGGCAGAATGAATTGGATTTAGCCTTCAAGGTATGTTGTTATGTCGACAAATGATCTTATTCCCTGTAAATGTCGTGTAATTATGTTCTCGCACTCTTCTTGCAGTTGTGGTTTGGTCTGCGTTTGGATTGAACATATAGATAATTTATGTTTTCGGCTTGGAGGTATTAGTCTCTTGATGGTGCCGGTTGAGAGCCTGCTTCTTTTCTACATCTGTGAAACAAGCATGGTTGTTTTCCTTTTGTCGTTTATTTCTTTGAATTGAGAAACTTTTGTCTTTACTATGAAATTTCATTTATCCACTTGGATTGGAGTCCACATTGACCTCGATGGCTCTGCAAATATATGGTTATACTGAGCTATTGTGTGCTGATATATTTTGTTTGTGCATGTTCTTTTATCCTCTGTTCACGATATGCTTCATTCGTGAATATATTAAGCACTGAAATTCTATACAATATTCCTTTCTCTTATGCCTATATTTATTGGTTCTGTTATTGGTATTTACTCTCTTTGAATTATCTTATTATCTAAAATCACTAGGTTTCAGGTGTTTAATTTCGTGAGAAAAGAGACGTGGTATGCGCCAGATCTATCTCTGTTCAACGACATGATATTGATGATGGGTAAGCGCAGAATGATTGAGATGGTTGAGCAACTGTTTTTAGAACTGAAAAATGAGGGTCTGGAACCTGATGCGAGAACCTATACCGAACTGATCGGAGCATATTTCAAAGTTGGAATGGTGAATAAAGCAATGGAAACATATGAATTGATGAAGGCTTCAGGTTATGTCCCGGATAAGTTAACGCTGACAATTTTAATCAGAAATCTTGAAAAGGCTGGTGAGGAAACCCTTTCAGAAACTATAAAGAAGGAATGCGCTGAGTATTTTGATTACCCTAACAAGTTTCTTGAAGAAGTTGAAAAGAAGCATGTGAGTATCCCATTACCTTCAACCTCACCTTTTGTAATTATTTTTGCATGCAGCTTATATGATTACATAAAATATTCTTCATCTTTGTGAAATCATTGCAGAGTATGTGAAGTTTATATGATTTTTTTAACAGTTACATGTTTAACATACATGACTTAGCATGTGTATTCAAATATCATATTTGTCTCTTACTTTATGGGCAGTATGCATGTTTACAACCTGTTTTAAGTTTTCTATTTACTGTATCTGGTATCAGATTCAAGAAAAGGTCATAGTCTTGGTCTTAGGGTTAAGTCTACCTTTTGGCAGAAACTGCTAAATTTCATTAGTCAATTTTCCTTCCATCTGCCTCAAGAGGGTTGACATTAGTTGATATTGTATGAGAATCATTTTCTTCCCAATCTCCATCTCATATGAGACACCTGTGCTTTTGCAGCCAAAGAGGAAGAAACTTGTCATCATCTGAAGATGTCTGCCATGTTTATTATGATCATACATCCACTGGGAGCTGAACCAATATTGTTCCGTCGTTTTATATGTTTTCATAATGTACATATGTTTTCATTTGGAAAACACGAACAAGTCGATATTAGCAAAGATTAAGTCTATTTCATAGAAAGGTAGATATACATTTCGACTTCTTAGTTCTTACAGTGTCCTGAATTCTTGCTCCCTTTGGGTGAGATCTGGCCCTGTTGGATAAGTTCCAGAACCTTATATATCTTTTGTTCTATTTTTACAAGTAGTAAAAATAATTGATCTGTATATTCAATAAACACAAATAGAAATTAACTGAGCTGGGCATTACAGGTGGATCCAAAAGTTGACATTTTATGCATGTGTTTTTCAAAACTGTTACGGAAGGTGAAATTAGCGCCAATTACAAGATAATACAGCTGGTAGGAAACACAATGCTTGACAGCAGAATTCAGTTAAAGAATCAAGAAAGTAAGGAGTAAACAAAGGGATAAGAAAGAGTAAAACAGCACTAATCCAATAATCAGCCAGCTAAATGACTAGGTGAGTTGTTGAACATGGTGTGCCACATATAAGCTTGAGAAAGCACCATCTCTAGTTCCACATCGGTCCAATTCTCTGTAGGAAGGTGCTGAAGAAACATCACCATCTCCTGAAAATCGAGCCTCTGTATCTTCTCAGACCACTGCAAACATACAAAATACACCCGCAAACTCAAATACTAGACTCAATATATATGTGTGTGTGTGTGTGTGCGCGCGCGCGCGCACGCACGAATAAGAGTTTGTACAAGAATGTAGTAAAACAATGTCGTCGCACATTACATGTAGATGGGCATGTTTATGAAATGCAAGTGACTACTAACCTCCCTACAATGAAGACACTGTTCAATAATGTGTTTGCCTAGTAAAAATGCTATGTGTTTTTATCAGTATTTTCATCTAGAAGATTGTGATAGACACGATGCACAAAGTGATCTTACCGTCAACAGAAAGCTGGCAGAAATGTAGACAAGAAAATCTGGCAGTGCATCCCCTTCAGCAAGATAAGTGTCCCACAAACGAGTAATGAGGCAAAACGGAATCTGAATAAACAATAAGACATCACAGTTCATGAAATGGGTATGCTAGGATAACGTGAATATCAGCTATTATACTTCAAATGACATCACATGTTTCATCTCTCCACTATACTGGAATAGCATGATAATGTAAGGATCCAAACCTCGCGGATAAGAAGACAATTGAACCAGCGGAAAGCAAATTGAAGAAAGTCAAGTCCCTGTTCCTCTATGTGCTTTAAAACAGGTTCTGATACATTTAGGGAAACAAAAGAGTAAATCGGTTAGTCAATGATTTTAGTATGATGACAGGTTGATACCTGAATTCAAACTAACTTTTTCATCTAATAATCTCACTAAGTTGAAATGCAGCAGAAAAATATTCAATTGATGGGCATGTTATGAACAAGGAAAATGATGTATAGTTATTTCAAGATATGAAGCATCAATATGGTAAAAGGACTAACTATTAAGATCATACCATCAATCCTTCTAACCAATTCCTTCAGCTTAAACACAAGACGCTGAATTCCTGGCTGGGCAAATGTGTAGTGGTCTTGCATACCGTCAAGCAGCTTTGATAGACACCAATAACTATCAGCTTCTACATATAATATTTTCTCACGAGAAAGATCAGCCATTGACCAAGTGTCAATACTACCCTCTAAGTATTCTGATATGAAAACAACTAAGAAAGGTGTCACGAGATCATTGATTCCTTGCACATAGCCACTTGCAGGATGTCGTATAGCCCTTCAATGAAAAAATAATAGTATTATTTGCAACATAATTTAATAAGAAGGATGAACGAATAAATCAAAGGAACTGCACAATGACTAATGGATGCATCACTATATCATCTAATGTTACATCTCTTATAAATATAAATATCACTAAGTTCCCAAACAGTAATCAAGTGTATTTCAAATTTCAACAACAAAATACTGAAAGTTGGACTCGAGATTAGATAATAAAAATTAGTTTAAGAAAGCGCATCTAACCATGTATAAAGTATTCGCTCCAATGATTTTTGAACTTCTTCTTGTTGAAAGAAAGACAGGTCAGGAACAGTTCTGGGACAATCAACAGCAATCTAACATGTTCATGAGATATAATAATTAAGTATGTAATAATGCACAGAAGTATACAATAAGAACCATAAGAAAGATTTATTATTGGAAACCTGACGAAGCATGCTAATCTCTTCATCTGTGCGCTGCGTATCAGGAACATCATAATATTGTGCAACATGATCAAGATACTCCATGCGCTTTCTTCTCAGAACTCCCTCCCTTCTATCTGAATTAGAGGGTGCATATCCCTGTTGTCAGTTTATCTTAAATGTTCAAAATTATATGGATAAAGTGAAACTTGGCATCATAAGCCTTAACTATCACAATATAGGAATAAGAATATTGACCAACAAACAGTCCATAAAGTAATATGAAAGCTCCTGGAAAAAAGTATTAAATTAGTCTTCTACAGAAACACCAAACATTGCCCAATATTACTCGTTTAGAATATATATTGACAGGATGTGTAATTGGACTATTTTCATCTTAGAATACTTTGATATATAATAATATATTGAAGCTGGAAATAACCATTCATCTAAGCAAAGAAAACAATAAAACATACAATTTATCAGTGCAAAATAATCAACTGTGAATGCCCATACCAAGAGAAGCCTCCACACAGTTGGACGTAGATAGGGAGGCACACCGCTCCATGCTAATTCACGTAGTTTTTCTGCAATTCATCAATAAAGAGAGGAAAGCACTAGAAGAGTGAGGGAAGATATCCATGAGAGTCATTCATCATTTAACACAACAATAAGGCTGAAACTTCCTTCCAGTTATGCATATTAGTGTCAACCGTTAAGATGTATCAAGCTGATTTACTTTCGTAGTCTCATTAAATTTTGCGTGAGCAGACCTGCTTTATGTAGAACACATATGAAGCATGCAGAAGAGTAGTTATTACTTATTAGAAGACCTGGTTGCTGGTTCTGGTTGCACCACACGTATAACTAAACTTAAAATATTATTATCTATGCCTTAACTTCTTTGAATGGAAAACAAAGAAAAGTGCACACCTAAGATCACAGAGGTCCCAGATAATTCTTTTGTGAACTTCATTAGCCTGGCAGAATCCGTTGCTCTAGCTCCCAAATTGGACTTAGGGATCTCTTTTGATGTGCTTTGACTAGTCGTGCTTGATGATTTTGTATAGTTAACTGAGGAGCTAACATTTGTACTGCTTCTATTTTGAAGTTCATCCTGGAAGGATAGGATGAAGAACATCAATCAGTAAGTCAAAGGTTTAACTTTTGAGTTTCTGTGAAACTAATCTTATAATTGATCAACGAAAAGGGATACCTCAGTCGATCTACCCAGTTTCTCACTATGATCTCTATCACTCTCTGGAGATCTCCTGTCAATGCTTGGGGAATGCAGAATTGATGGATCCACAGGGTCCGACCTCCGACTTATCAATATCTTACCAGGGAAGCTGCGACCCTTGAGTAAACTGCACATAAGACTCCAAGTTAGGCTTCCACTATTTTGATAAACTAACAAACAAGTATAACCTAGTAAGACCTGATTTTGACATCACGGCAAAGAAATCAACCTATAGTATGCAGTTCACATTGAACACAGGAAACTAATATAAAGGCAAAGCAGATACCTAAACAATTGCTGAGAAATATCAAAGAGCTATGGAATAGCCAAGCATAACGCAGCTAACATTTAGCAAACTATAGTACCATGTGAACCTACCAATACTTACATATTCATTAATAACCCAAAAAAAGTCCCTGAGAATCACAGAAGAGCTATATCCATCGGATCGGACCTTTTAAACTTAAGCTACCAATTGAGTAACAGTATCAACTATCAGCATAGATATATACACTGAAGAACTTCAGAGTTCCATGATCTTAAAATCACAGTACCCTCATCAGCTAACAAATGGAATCAACTAACTATTCACAAAATCGAACAACTTCTTAAATTCACACATCCCACTACGAGTTCCGCAGAACTACTCCTATGCGCAATGGCGAATTTTAAAGAGAAACCGCAAAACAGGAGTTACATAAAACAGTAAAATTACGGGTACTGCAAGAAAATGGATGTCCTGAAAATTAAGAGTAGATCTAAAACAGGGAAGTTGATAAGGACATACCCTTGAACATTTCTAAGAGTTTGATTGAATCTGGAATCAATAGATGCAGGTGAAGATGAAACTTCTTTGTTTCTGTCCTCATCTCTACTGTTGTTGCTGCTGCTGCTGCTGTTCCTCATGGTTCTCAGTCTTCTAGATTTCCGCAAAAATCATGATAATATTTATTGTTGCTGTTTGCACTTTGCAAGAAAATCAATCTCACAAATCGTAGCTGCTACTGAGCTGTTTGATCAGCGTGGATTGGAGCTGGTGACGACTTGATAAATAATTTCCGAATTCTTTTTATTGCTTCTTTCTATATATCAACTGTTTTGCTTACGACTGGAATTTTTCATATACTTCCAACTTTAATCACTTTTCAAGACTGGAGTTTTCATATGCTTTATTTTTTATTACTTTAATGGTTCCCACATTTTCAAAAACAAAATCTTCTATTATTCATTTTTTTTCTCAAGCATTGCTATGTATTTATATTCCAATGACCCATTCCCACTATTCTCATTATTGTCACTTGGTAGATGATGAAGATGATGATGATGATACACAACAGAATACCTCTACTGGTTTTCAACAATTAAAATTATAACTTTGAATAAATTTCAAAAGTTATTTCCTCACGATTTTTTTAGATTTTATCATTTTAGTCCGTTTATAACGTTTATAAAGATATTTACGATTTAAAATTTTCATTTATAATAACTTGACTCCCGGACGCAACTCAAATAATAAATCAAATACAAACTCCATTCAGTATTGAATATACATAACTATTTATAAATAATAAATTAGATTAATCATATTCTCATATCAGATTTTACCAATAACGATTGGTGATATGCTTGTCTACCTATCTTGCATAATTTGGGCCTGGCCCACTACAGTAGGTTCTTTTGAGTTATTGTTATTGGGCCTTCTGAAGTTCTGAAAGTACACGAAAAATATATTTATATACTTATTTTATTTTGAGGAATCATTTATATAAAATTACGATGTTTTAAATAAAATATAGTATTATATTAAATGAAATGCTATGTTCCCTGCCCAGTGCCCAGCCTAAACCTTTGGTATAAGAATCAACATAAACACGGTTGAGTCAACTTGAATTTTTGGTATCATCACCACAAATAAGAGTTTTCATATGTTTTTCTCCTTTCGGATGTTTAGAGAAGATCGTCTTCCGCTCAAACCGAACCAAGCCCCCGCGACAGAAAATGAAAGGACTATAATAATACCAATAATGACCGCATCGAGATAAAGAAAGAGATAAGGAAGAAAGTAACGAAACAAGGATACACCTTAGATCGTGCGGTAAGTCTGAAATGCCCAACTCCCATGGAACGAGCTCATTCCAATTTATCCAGACTACGTTAATATATCAAAAAATGAGAGAGGGAGGGGTGTTTTATGTGTCTACTCTTTCCCTATCACCAATATTCAAGACACTGTGTCAAGAACATACATGATACACATATTCATTATTTCTATAATTTTGATTTCCTGCGCCACCTTAAAATTAAGAAAATTCACCCACTTCAGAAGCTTTCTAATTCTTCACAATTATTGTACGAACGAATTAACTTTTTGATGAGCCAGCCCACGATCAATTCACATGCCAAAAGTTACATTATTTTAATTATATATGCTAGAAAAAGGCTTCTTCTTTACAGATCGATCATCCCAAACCCTGTCATTCAAAATCACATCCTAAATTAATTGGAATAGGAAATTATCAAATTAAACAACTTATGAAGTTGAGCACAATGTAAGAAGAAATAAGGAGCTAAAGGTAAACATCGATGTGTGTGTGTGTGTGTGACATGTGTCCAATATACAAAGTCAATTGTGCAATATTTTGAGTAATTAGTTAATAAAAATTAATAATAATTGCACGGGCAAAGGCGAAAAAGTAACCGGTTAATTAGTAATTATAGCTAAAGATCAAATGATAATTTATGGTCCATTCTTTTCTATAGTGTAGGCTTGTTTCTTACTGTTGGATTATCATCATCACCATGTTTTTCATTATTCCATTGCACGATTCACATTTCATTTACTTAAGTAACACGACATCTGGGCTAATGGTCCTCCTCCCCTTTACAACTTGATCAAATAATTGAAATCAACTGTTTTAAATTGCGTTATTCAATAAATGGACATCTCAACTAAAATTCAGTTTTATCAATATATACGTACCCTAATTTCTTCTTTTTGGTGTAGCTGTTGGGAAATATGATCAATAAAATCTTAGTTTTCTTTAGTTGCTCTTTACTATTCCAATTAGATTTTGTATCTCAAGCAGAATCCTAACTCACCCTTTTGTTTAAATCTATGTACACTACTCTCTGGGTGAGGATGAATCTCAACCTTAACCATAATCGAAGCAACCTAAGCAAGTAGCAATCAATCACCAATCCCAAATGCTATTCTCTTTTATCACTTCACCATCATCAGTTTAGTAGCAGAATTTTTGGAGTGAAAGAAAGCCATACAGATACTCATACTGATAGAGAAAACGGTAAAAAGGAATTAGTAGCCCCACTTGCAAGCAAACTTTGGCAGACATATTATACTGCAGCAGAGCAAAGCAGCCCATGTGAATAAAGTCATATCTACAAAAGAAAGAAATCTAAATTATGCATCCCCTCATTTCTTTCACCTTCCTTCCCCTTTACAATTATGTCTCACGTTTACCTTTTCCCACTTCCACCACATGATCACAACCCACCTTTTTAAACTACTTGCCTTCCCTCTAATCCTAATCTAATCTAACCAAATACCATCTAACAATTATCATATCATTCATCACCTATTATATTATATATAGCTGAACTGCTTTTTCTTGCTTCTTCTTTTCGTAGACATAGCCAGAAATTCTCTTCAATTTTGACAAAGGTTTATTGGGATTGCATTGTTTGGGGTGAGAGATGGGCATTACTGGTGAGCTTGTTAGAAGTGTCTTCTCCAAAAGCCGCTCCATCCCAAGGCATGCCACTCATGTAAGTATGATGAAGTAAAATATATTCAAAGCCTATCCAATTTTCTTGGAAGTTAGAGACTCAAATTTTGGTGGTTACATCACACACACACACATATATATATAGGATAATCAAGCAAGCAGCATTGGTTCAGAGAAAAGGAAATGGAAAAGCTCAGTGCGATCATACCTATGTGGCGACGAACACAGCTCGGTTCTTGCAGCCGGGGACTCTGCCCCGGAGACAGAGACAGTGTCTGAATTTGCTTCTTTTAGAAGCAACATTGCAATGAATCAAAGTAGGGGGACTGGAGATACTGAAACTGCAGAAGAAGAGGATTCTGATTCTGCTTCTGTAAGGAGCTCTGAAGCTACTGTTGATCAGCCCCTTGAGGCAGCAGAGTCCATCTTGAGTGATGAAATGACAAAGGAGAAGCAAAATTCAACCTACACACTCTTCAAGCAAGAAGATGCTGCTTTGATCATTCAGTCAGCATTTAGAAACTTTATGGTCAATATTGATTACATTACACCTCTCTCTCTCCCTCCATATATGCATAATGCATGGCATAGTTTTGTAGTATTTTAGAAAAGGTGATGAATAGTTTTGCATGTATGTATATATATATATGTATGTAGGATTAGGCCTGCATTTCTGCATTCTTTAGCTTGTGTTAGTTACTTTTGTGCTTCAAACCTCAGGCAAGGGTGGCACGTGATGAGGAGAAGTCTATAGGCACATCAATTGAAGTCCAAACTGGGAATTCTTGTGATGTTTTCTCAATCAAGGAGGAAAGCAAAGACACACGCCAAACTATACGTCGTAGAAGTGGATCTCAAGTACTCAAAATCCAGGTAGAATTCCACACAAATGCAACTATGTGTTGTTTGTTTATAGACATAATATGACAACAACATTTTATATTAAAAAATGAATAGGAAGATTGGGATGATAGCACTGTGAGCAGTGTTCAGTCCAAAATGAGAATGCAGAACAGGCTGGAAGCAGCAACGAGGCGCGAGAGGGCTCTGGCCTACGCTTTCTCACAACAAGTACTCTAAAAATTAAACAACTCATGACATTTGATTCAACAATTAGACCAAATTAATAATGCACTTTGTTACTTGTTCAGCTAAGAATTTGTTCAAAGAAGCAGAGGAGTGTGATTAGTAGCAATGAAGCGAACATGGGGTGGAACTGGCTGGAACGATGGATGGCGGCTCGACAGCCAGAAATCAACAACTTCATTAGTACCGATGATCATAGTACAAAAGCAGTAGTGAGGAAGAGATCTTTACTTGATGCAGCTATGGAGGAGAAGGAGAGCTGTGGATCTAATGAGGTTTCAGTTTCAGTTTCAATCTCACTCCCCAAGAATGTTCCGAGGCCAACCAACAAGGCTACGACTCAAGCTAAAAGAAGTTTTTCTATGGAGAACTCAGCATCAAGCCATTTGAGTCCAAAAGAATCAAAGGTGAACTTGCACACAAATAAATTAATTCTTTTTATTTAATTTCTTATCTAAGTCCAAGTCCAAGTCCAAATCCAGATATTTTGGGTGATGGTTGTTGTAATTTAGCAGGATGTAAAGAAAGGGTGGCATGTGGAGGAAGAGAAGGAGAAGAGAAAGAGACAAAAGCAGCCTGCAGGAAATAAGAGAGATGTGAAGGATGCAATTACAGCTGCTCCTCAAGTAGCAGTACAGTAGCATATGAGGCAGGGCAATGGTTTCTTACCATTTTGGATTTCAAGTTTATGAATTTGTACACATGTAATAATTAATGTGCTGTTTATATCCCCACTTTTCCTGTACATTTTGTGCCTGTGATCAATAATAGAGATCCTGATCGATTAGAGAGTGTTACATGCCAACCAAATAAACCCAGTAAAATTATATGATACATACAGCAAGTATCACACAAATATGCATACGCAATCTAATTGGACATTCATGTACATGTATATATTTGTATTACATCAACTCATTGATTGTGCAACACTTGGTGTTTGCATATTCACGAATAATAGATTTGATGTTGCATATGAAACCGAGAGTAGTAGCATCTTACAAAGATTTTACAGCCGCTTAAGTGATAGGTATCCAGTTTGAGATGCAACAGATTGTGAACTCAAAAGAATTAACCAATGGAAGTGGATATATTAATGATTGTTATTTACTCCTCATCATCCAGCCCCGGTATGAACAGCAGACTAACGTCGAACACCACCGGGCTGTTGGCAGCGACACGTGGCCTTCCTGGAGCTGAATTCAGCCCTTTTGGGAATGCTAGCTGGTCAGAACACAATGCATATACTGATTTCAGCACAGACTTACACAAATTCTTAGAACCCAAAACAAGGATTCAAGTTGAAAATACAGAATTTTGTTACTGCAGAGTCTGTAGTGCTTAATCTCTTTTCAGCTTCTCTTATATAAGCTATTAGGCTGTCTAAATAGAAGAAATCAAGAGTTTTGTTAATGAAGAAGATCCCAAGGAAATATGGTGATGATTCCTCTTTAATATATATGTTTTTAGGGGCCTCTAGCAGCTAAGAACTAATTAATCTCGTTGGTTTTATTGAAAAGAAAGCGTGCAAAGCTCGTATGCTGAAGAAGAGAAACTATTTATATGTCTTACGGGTCCAGGGATGTAGATTCGCCGTTTGCCTCCAACTTTCATGCTGAGAATCCCCTCATCTAACCCCTTGATTACCTATTCATCATGTTTCACTTTAAAGCATAAGATGAAGAAACCAAAAGTAATGCACAGGAAACATGAATGAATTAACTAAACTTCTATAATCTCACCTGACCAGAACCGACCCGGAAAATATAAATTTGACCTTTCTCCAATGAGCTAAGAATGTGCAGAAGAAAAGAAAAAACAACAAGGTATTAGGACAGTTCTTTTACATAAGCTAAGTACTAATCTCTATGGAATATTTCATGATAATCAATGCTCATCCCATATTATATTCTGGAAAATGATTTATTAGATAGATATAAATCCTTTTAAGCATAACCATTACCTATCAAATATTTGGCCAGAAGGAACCATGGCAACATAATTTGCAGCTACCTGAATGAGATGGGAGTGTTAGGGAGAGAGAGAACCACAGTTCTTTATCAACAATGACTCTTAATTCCGATTAACTAGCATATACAAAAAGTAGGATTTATCAGATACCTGAAACCCAACAGGAGGACTTGGTCCTCCACCAACTACAATATCCTTGTATTGCAAGCCAGACTCAGTAGTTACCATAGGGACCTTCAAGAATATATGGTTTTTACAGTCAGACAACATCAGATCCCGAATTCTTATCATCAGTTTGACTGTAACTTCTATATGTTCCAATATAACCAAATCTCGAGCTCCTATATGCTTAAGCCTGACAAGCTCATTTATGACACACTGCATGTCTTTTACTTACTAAAATAAAATCTTCTCATGATAAAAGAGTACAAGATTCAGTGAAGGAGATTAATGTGCTATCTTCTGATAACAAAAAACTATCCCGGTCGAACTGAAATGCTTGATCTAATGTGCAAAACATTGATAGGACTAAGAAGATGGGATGGTTAATACATATTATTAACTAGAGGCCTGTAAATGAGGTAAAAAAATAAAGCCATAAAAGTTTAGGGAACTATGCAGTCTCACCATACATTTTCAAGCTCTTTCTCACATTCAACGTCACATAGCTTGGGCTTTTCCTCCGGGGGCAATCCAGCTGCGTCAGCCAAACTAGTGCCGCTCAGGAATCCGAGAAGTCCAACTCCTACATTAATCAGTTTTCTTCGGTTCATGAAAGCACTCTCGTTTTGACGCTCGATGATGTGTGACACTCTTAACCTAGGTTCGGAAGCTAAGGCACCAACATTGATTTTGTGTGCTCTTTGATGATTGGAGGAATTACTCTTTCCAAATACACAACCTAAAGACACAAATTACTGAAATTTTAGGACGTAGATATAACATCATAAGCAAAACAAGCCATATGTCATGGTCTCATCACTCTCATGCATTCACAATATAAAGGTGGTACTTTTTGGCAAATGCTTCCAGTTTTAAAACTACTATTGTGCTCGCCAAATCAGTGTGAATTATGTTCCAAAACATATTTCTACTCATAGAACGCACAATCTTAATGGATTTGGGACAATATTTATCCAAAGCGTAAGCAAACACAATCAAATATAGATCCCAAATGCAATAAAACAATTACAGTGATTTTCTTTGCAGTCTCAGTCAGAAACTCAATTCACCAGAACTCCTACAAATGATTTCCATTGTAAATGCTTTAACTTATCCGACTTCAGCAAATTTCTCATATAAACTGATTTGTGCACAATATTTTTACATTCCCCAAAACCAAATTTAGATTTTATTGAGTGATTTTTTTATAATACTTCTACATTCCAAAAAAAAATCATTATCAATCAAGCTTCAAATTTTGAAAATAAATTAAAGGTTGTATTTTTAATATTGGTTAGTAAAGCGGCCGAACAATCAAAACTTTACCAGAAACACAAAATCAAGTAAGGAAATTTAGGTTAAGCAGAAGGGTGTGTTAGTACCGAGCGGAAGTAGCAAAGAAGCTGAGGCCATTTCCTTTTCCTTGTGCAGTGGTGATGAACACTCTGTTATCAGTCGTTTGCATCTTTATGGATAACGATATAACGAACACTTGGATTTCACATATTGTCTTGCCTTAATTTACTGTTGTACCCCTCATGATCTGTTGAATCGCTATTTAGGCCTCATCATCAAATTGCGCTTTGTGCATATGGCTATTTACCAAAACACCCTCAGAAGTCAGAAGCATGTGTTCCCATAGTTAAATTCGTGCTTAAATTAATTTAATATTATTCCTACAAAACTAAATTTATAATCATACCCAAATAATTAAATGGGTGGAAATTAAAAATAACCAGTTTAAAACTCTATATGTCAAAAATCGTTAGAATATATTCAAATGACTGACATGAGTATCAGTACATGACAAAGTTATTGAAGAGTTGTTGAAGTCACTACAAGTTACTTAGCTAGTTAACTATAGAAGATAGTCTAGATGTATCTTCAAAACCGTTCGGAACTGCTCGCGGCCGGGACTGCCCGGGACCACTCAGAACAACTCCAAAACCATCTCCTCATCTCCCACAGCAGCCCCAAGCTCACCCCGAACCCCAAAAAGAGCTTGCCCTGCACCCCTAAGCATGGCCCATCCCAAACCGCTTCAGCGTCCACTCCAGACATCTTGGAAACGCCCGAACCGCCTCAGACCGCTCCCCTCACACACAGCCTTCACCTCCTACCCACCAGACCCCCTAGCAAGCTCCTTGCCTAGTTAAGATTGTGGATAAGAAATATATAAGACTTTATGTACTTTTTTTTTATATTTTTTAAATTAAATGAGTATTTTCTATATATATGTTAAATTTATTGGTATTTTTTAGATGTAAAATTTTAAAGTGGTTACCCATTAACACTAGTTAAAGTGAGTTACTTTTGTATATCATACCACAAATCAACCCCACTTATATCCACACAAACAAACATTAAATACATTTTCCCTATAACTAAAATCGCCAGATTTTTTGTATGGGAAAAAATAATAATTAATAAAAAATATTATATTTAATTTTTTCCATCCGTGAAAAATATTTTGTAAGGAAGACTGTACGAGTTTTAAAAAAAAATTAAAAAAAATATACTTTTAGTAAAGAAAATAATCCAAAATAAGATATATGTGAATTTTAAAATATTAAATCTATTTATAAGACTTTGCTTAAAAAGAAAATTAATATAATTTTTGTAAACATTTCAAACGCACAACAAAATAACATTTTTGGTTGACAGCACAAAATTTATATGAAAATTATACTCTTACTTATTTTTAAAATTTAAAGGGCGCAATGTGTCCCCGCTGCCCTATGCTCTTGGGGGTATGCATATCACATGATAGATTGGGTCAGCTCATTCAGTTTTGGATTAATTCATTCGGGTAATTAGTTTATTAGGTTCAGTCTTAATTTAGTTGAAAATTTACAACTATAATCCTGAATTTTCGGTTTTCGAGCTAATCGGGTTAAAATATTTATACAAATGTTTTAATATATACGTATATTTTTTATAATTTTATATTTAAAAAATACATATATATATGTGAAAAATATAACAAATAAAATAAAATTTTAAACACAGTTAAATATTAAATTTAAATATGGATAAATTTAAAGAAAAAATGTAATGATATGGAAACAAAATTGTGTCCTAATTATTTTATTTAATTGATGTGTATGATAAACACATTTTTTTGTATATAAAATCAAATATATTATGTAAATACTTTTTTTTTTCAATCGATTAATCGAGTCAACCCACACGGTTTTCAGGCTAACCCTATCGGGTTCGGATTGATTTCGGTGCAACCCATTAAGACCAAAAAATATTTCGGGTCATAAATTTTCAACACAAATCCTCTTCGATTTCGGGTTGTTGCTCGGGTCAACCCACACTTTAGGACCAAATTGACATCCCTATCACTTGAGTTAAGCCAAATCAAATATCCATTTTTTTCAAACTCGAATCGTTAAAATATTTATAAACTTGACCCGACTCTGCTCGTAGCATGATACTTGAGCTCGTATTCGATTCGAGATCTGCTCGTTAGACACTTGGTTATACAACTTATACTTCATTCGCGCTCTAATCTAAACTCAAGCTCAATTTCTCAAAAGGTTGCATACGTATTCGAGCTAGAGCTAATTCAAAACCTTTATTAGGTATTAAAATCCAACATTAAGTTTTTTTAAACAAAAAAAAAAAAGCCATGCTAGCAATTGTATAACATGTTCGCATCACAATCAAATTGGGCTGTTTTAAGGCTCAAACTCTAACTCATTTAATACCAAGTTGAATTTTGAATGAGTTTTTTTTCCTCATCAAGCTAGCTATAAGACTATATCTCACGCGTAGTTATGCTGATTTATCTCTCTAATTATCCCCAGACTTTGTAATGGAAGAAATGTTCCCCTAATCCCCTTCATACTAAAATGAATTTGGGATTGGTATGAAATACGAAACTGATCCTACTTTTCTCATTGATTTGTTGAATATTCTCATTCTGACGTAAATTATCAATTGAAAAGAATCATATCATTCTTGTTCACATCAGCAGGCTCCTTATTTTTATAATTAATTGTAAGCCTCCACTACTGAATTTTTCCTGGTAATAAGTTGGAATGTTGACTAATTACTACAACATATTTTCCTATATAGACTCGTGTTATTACTTGTCTCACAATTTTCCAATTTTTTTATTATGGATTATAGTGGATTCGTTAGTATGATGAATCAGTAAAATTCGCGGTTTATCAAAAAATCTATAAACGGAAAATTAAAAATTTATATTCTTTGTAAATATTCCAAAAAAAAAAGGATTTAAAGATTGCTTTTCAATATATTAAACGAATTATTCGGTATATATTTAGAAATTTTTTTAATACCATGTGAAAGTATTTTAATTTCTGGATAAACGCAACGTGAAATCAACAAACAGGCTCTTTCTGGGGCATTTAGGAATTAGGAAGTAGGAACAACCATCTAAATTGGTGTTTATAGTCATAAGAAATAAAGAGAAACCAAAATAGTGGGTCAAGTCAAAGTTTATAACATTAGAGTCCATGACTTTTTCCCACTCTATTTTACGATATTGCCCTTATAAAACTCAAAAGAATAAAGATGAGCCCTCGAGGTCATATTTGGACTTCCCATAAATAGTAGAGTATAAAAAGTTAGTGATGTGAGGCGTGAGGCCACATTGAAATATTCAAACTCGCATACGATACGACTTATTCCAGCACATCATAATTCATAGATGATGGCCTTGGTCAACAACACCAACACTTTGAAAATTTTGTTAATTATGTTTCAACAGTTTGATTCAAGGATAGATTTGCACTATAAATTCGGCCATATATTTCTCCATTCTCAACTCACAACCACAACACAACACAACACAACACATTTCTCTACTTCTCCCTCCCATATATCAAATTTGATATATTTAATTCATAAGTTTGTTAAGATGATGAACTCCAAGAAAATGAGCAGTCTCTTGGTCATGATCGCCATCTTTATAATTGTATGCATGAGTTCAATACAAGTAGATGCAGCAAGAATACTGTCGGAAGATCATCTGTCAGAAGCAAACTTTCCAGTTATGTACGAGAATGCAAAGAAAACGATGTCGTTTTGGTTTCAGCAACTAGCCTCTGGACCTAGCCCAAGAGGACCAGGCCATTAAGTCTTTTTTCCCTTGGTTACGGTAGTGGTGTACATGATAGATATCAACAAAACTGCTACGTATATAATTTGTTTAGATTTTTTTTTACTTTTAATTTAATTATTCTTTCATTCTTTTATAGACGTTTGGGTTCGGATATTGAATAATAATTTCAATATAGTTTATTGTTCAATAAATGGCGTGGCGTTATTTCTACAATGTGTATGTGTATTGTGTTCACACGTATGTATATACATAACATTCCCTTGCATAAATTACATAATATCTCAAATTTATTACAAAACTAGCTTGAAACTAGCTTGTTGCCCGTCGAAATTCGACTCGATTAATATTTTATAAATTTATAAAATTATTTGACATCATTTTCTTCATTACTATTTGTTGTCATAGATATAAGAACTACTTATTCGTATATTAAATATATATAGTAAAAATCATTAATTATGTTGGCTTGCTAATGATTAAATTGCAATCGTTCTAAAATTAATGAAAAAATAAATTTACAACTTGATACATATATATATATATATATTATCATAAATATTAAATCCTCGTAAACTTGTATATTAGTAGACTCGTACTAACAACTTAATATTTTTTTAAAAGTATATTTGAATTTAATTTATATACAATATTCGTTTAAAAGTGAAGTAAAAATGATTCTAATAATAATTATTATTAAAGGTGTTCAAAAGAATCATAATCGACGTTTTTGGGAATCGAATCGTAAGAAATTATTAAAATTTTGAATCGCAACTGTATAGGAAGCGGTTCGGTTTCAATTTCAGATTCAAATGTTCTGAATCGTGAACCAATTGATTTCGTCTTACGCTCATATAATAATATATGTTATAAATTCGAATATATAAAATATACATAAATAAATATTACTGGTGAAACTAAACTATATTAGAATATTTATAAAATCTAACCAATTTATTTGAATTTTATATATGCGTATTCATCTCAAAATCGATAAATGTCTTATTACACATCTTTATCCAATAATTACTTATCCATGTACAAGCCCGTATAAAAATAAACTCAGATTATATGAATTCATTTATTTATATGTATATATATATTAACAATCTGATTAAAAATTAAATATATATATATATACCTATGTTTATTACAAAAATTAAATATATATAATTTTTATTGAGTGTGAATAATTTATTTAAATTATTTATTTGTGATCACTACAATGCACACATTTCCTCACGTGCTCATATAATTCAAATTATTTTGTGAAATGAAATACATAAACACATGATCAATTTTCTCATGTGCTCATATAAGTGGAAATTTTTATCTCTTATTTTTAAATGTCTATTTTTTTTTATCTTTTATTTATTAAAGTGAGTATTTAAATTTTTTTATCCCTAGATTATATATATTAATTTTTTTTAAATAACATGAACCATTTAATACATTTAAAGTATAATAAACATTTAAAATATATACCCGCTAATAGAAAAGTTAGTATGTATGTAATAATGAAGTTGAATGTCAATATCTAATAATGATATACGACCAAAAATCATTAATTTGATAAAAAATCAAATAGGTATCAAAATATACTCATTAAATATTTTTTAAACTCAAATTATATGAACTTATTTATTTATATGCATATAAATATATATATATATATATATTCATAATCTCAATACAAATTAAATATATATATTCGTTTTCTATTCAAAAAATTATATATAAAAAATGAGAAAATTTGAAGTGATGTATTAATTTGATATATCGTAAATGTGAAGATAAAATTAAAAAAAAATTGTGTATATTTAGGTGTCTAAATTTATGGCCTAATTGTAAAATTGAAAATAAAATGACATGAATTGAATTCAACACTTGTCCGAACAGAAATACATAAGTTTATATATCTTTAATTATTATGATAAATAATTAGGAATGCTAATTTTTATTAAACATTAAATAAAATACATGTAAAATGTAGTAATAAAAATATTTAAAATATCTACCCAATAATAGATAACCTAATATATTGGGTAATAATGAAGTTCAAGTTCATTATCTAATAATGATATACGGTCAAAAATTATCAATGTGATTGAATTCTCAAAAATGTATCGAAATATATTCATTAAATATTTTTTATATTAATGAAAAATGATAAATAAATATGAAATAACATACAATTAATATAGAATGTATAAATAAATAAGAAGATTATATACTTCTTTAGATTTATATTAATATTTAATAAAAAATACGATTCTTAAATTTTTATTATCTATATTGAGAAATATATATGGATTGTTTGAATACTAAATTAAAGGTATGTTATAATCATCACATGTAATAAATTATATATATTAAAAAAATATTTTCAAATAATGTGAACTCTAACAATTTTTATATACGATTTATAAATTCTCATTAGATTTGGAATAACATATAATCTAATATAGAATATATAATTAAATAAGAATATTATATATTATTTTATATTTATACATTATTATTTGGGGTAATAGGTAAAATTACCCACTTTTATAAAATAAAAATAAAAAATACCCACTTAAAAATAAAAGATAAAAAATACCCACTTTTTATAATAACATGATGAATTTCATCATGTGATCATGTTATTTTTACAATAACATGATAAATTTCATCATGTGATCATGTTATTCAAGTTATTTTAAATTTGAATAACATGAACACATGATCAATTTCATCATGCTATTGTAAAAAGTAAGTATTTTTTATCTTTTATTTTTAAGTGGGTATTTTTTATTTTTTACTTATCAAAATGGGTATTTTAGCATTTACCCCTATAATCTTTCACAACGTTACGCCAATAATGATCTTTTATGTTTCATACACCAATCACCAATGCAACAAGATGTCACTATAAGTCTATAATTGGGGGGAACTGAAAAGAGTGTGCTAGAGTGAACCAATTAATTCACTAAATTAATTTGTTCATCAAACGTGTCTTTCAAGTTCCTAGCTAGCTAGTCCAAGAGTCATATAATATTGCATGCATTTGTATCTTTTAATTAATGTTATCTTCATTCAATGCCATCTAAGTAGCATAAATATATGTAAACTTGGGTTGACAACCTTCTAACACTCGCGCTCGGTTCTATTTTCTTCACAGTGCATCAACAAACGATGCAAGGGGATGAAGAGGGTATATATAAACCATGATACATATACATACATATATATATATATACATACGTTTACTAGATTGGTTTACTTTTCATGCTCTCTGAAATTTATGCCTAATTTTATGTACGTTCATATATAGCGGTGATAGAAAAGGAGACAAACTGATAAGGGCTGCTCAGTTGGCATTATGGAAGATTTTTACTGTTTACTATGGTTTTACAGTTGTTAAATCTGATCCTTGTTAAAAATTTTGACAGAATTTACCGTGGAAATTAGAGATGCTCCGCCTGAACACTTGTTGCTCGACATTGAATCGTTTTCCAAATTTGCCAAGTACGGAAATCAAGCACACGAATCAAGGGAATTTAATGCCGGAGACTACAACTGGTAGATTGTTTTATTCCTTTTGTACGCGTGTGAATAGTGTATTGGTTAGGGTTTGGGGTTTCAATGCTGGTAATATTGGGCGTATATACATATTTGTGTGTGTGTGTATATATATATATATTGTCTTCGCTGAAAGATTGTGATCGATTGTAAGAAATAGTTATATGGGTGGTTAATATATGAGTTGTGCATTCGACATAGTGCTATTTTGCGTCGAGTAATTGGAACCATTGTTGGTAGCACTTTCTTTAGAGATGTAATGTTTGATTTATATATGTACTGTTGTCATTTTGTATTTGAACATGCAGGAAGCTTGTAATCTATCCTAATGGACGTGATTGTAAGGATGAAGGTGATCATATTTCTGTGTATTTGTGTGTGACTGACACTGATAATCTGCCTCATGGGTGGGAGGTTAAGGCTAGCTGCAGCATCTTCTTACGCAATCAGATCTCAAACAATTACTTTTGTTACCAAGGTAATTTGTCCCCACTCCTGTGGAGGAAATTGGTCCTTATATTCACTTGATAGGAGGAAGAATAATTGCCTTTATTCGTTGTGGCTGTTTATTTGTTGAAGCTTAGTTAATGAAATGGTTTATGAGTATGCTATATATGTGTGTGTTTGTAACGTGATCAGGAAAAGAACGGCGTTTTGATGGAACAAAGTCGAAATGGGGATTTTCCATCTCCAAGAGAATGTTGGCTAATGGCTACCTTGTTCATGACAATTGTGCTTTTGGTGCTGAAGTTTTCCTCAGCAAACCGCATTGTGCTGCCATTAAGGAATATTTGGCAGTGGTTGATTGGAAGATTACTGGCTTCTCCAAATTGAAAGATATTTGGTATTCTGAAGAGTTCGTTGTTGGAGGTCTCCAATGGTATATGTTTATCTCCCCAACTACGTACACATGCATATTCCCATGTCATGCAACGTTTATCATGTGATGTGTTGGTGTAGGAGGATAAAGCTCTATCCAAATGGCAGTGAGAGAAGAGATGCAAAAGGCAAGAGTGTCTCCATCTATTTGGAGTGTGTTGAGGCCAAGATCTTTGCTCCTTCTGAAGAAGTTAAGGCAGATTGCTGCATTCGCATTAAAAATAAGTTGCCTCATGCTCACTGCTCCAAACACTGTAATGTTCTACTTTTTAGATTTTTTCAAGTGTGAGTTTGGATACATTACAGATGTTAAATCACTACATTACTCTTGTTTTGTGGCAGTGACACATTTGTTCAGATCTAGTGCAGAGGGCGACTGGGGATGGGCTGACTTCATCCCTATTACTGATATGTGTGATCCAAGCAAAGGCTTCGTCGTCGATGACTGTTGCTTTCTTGAGATAAAACTCTCACTCAAAGATGTTGTTTATAACCCTAAATAGAACAAGTGCTCTTTACTTGCATGTCTATTTCATTTTCCCCAACAGTGTCATGTTATGAAATTATTTTGGCTATTAATGCATGTCTGCTGTGTGTGCATGCGTGTGTCAATCAAATGAATATTTAGTGGGATAGATCTTGTACGTACCATTGCTTATACATGCATGTACATGTGTTGAGTCTGTTGACCAACATGCTTATAAATTTATTTAGATCGTGCTAAACGAAGGCACATCAGGCAACTATGACTTAAGGCGACTATTAATTTATAAATAGATCAAGTTTCACATAACACAAAGAGAGAAAAAAATATATAGTAGCTTTGCAAAAAAAAAAGAGAACATAAAAAAAGATGAGACAAAAAAACTATCAAAAAAAGATAATAAAAGGACAATAATATTCATAACCAATAATATTAAATTCTAATCACTTTATTGTTCATATTCCGGGGACGAATGATATGATTCATACTCAATTGACTATAATTTTAAATATCACTAAATTTATGATTATTATTTGTCTTTTAATATTATTTTTTGCTATTTTGGATATCAACATAAATAAGAATAGAAAGAAAGATGGAGTTAATTAGGTCGAGTGAGAAGTTAATTAGAAACATAATTGATGAGATCATGGAGTTCTTTTGTGTAATCTTGATCGAGATTTCTATCGATAGTAAATAAATCAGGTAGTGAATTTTGAGAATTTGGAAATATATACGAGTTTAGTTGTACCAAGTTATAATATGAGTAGATCTCATTGATTTATTTGTAATTTATTGAGTTCTTGAATAAGATTTGTTGTGACCTTTCATGGATATATGTAGATCATTATATCGAGCCACATTTGCTTGAGCTCTTTACATTCGACAATTTATCTTATTTCAATGTGCTACTTTTGTATCTCACATTATCTTATTTAAATGTTGTAGTATCAGGAACATTATGACAATTATAAGTCCGTTGGGATATAATTGTGAGAACGTGTACATGTTGGAATAATAAATGATATTTACCCTAAAACAAGAAATAGCAGAAAATTAAGTAGTAGGCAAGTAGAAGCAAAACACATGCAACATAACATCATGCAACCCCTTAACCTAAAACCTTCATATAACTTTTATATTTTAAAACCTTATATTTTCTGTAGCAGAAAAAGAATGCAAGGCACAAAAATGAAAGAAGAAATAAACCAAGATTATAAAGAAGGGAGTGAAGCTGCCTGTGCTGAAGGTGGTGGAAGAGTTGACGTCACATTGTCTGTCCAGTTCTTATCTCCCCAGTGCCACAGCATGCTTTCCCAGAAGCAAAAATCTTCGAAGCACGTCGTGAGTCGCGGGTCCTCTATCTTCATTTTCCAATGGCCATCGCTATAGTTACCTTTCTCAGCTTGCCTCCGATCCCACTCCAGTGCTGCCTTCTGCTTGGACCGAAGCAAGCAGTACTTCTGTAAATTCTCCGGCATTGCATCATGAACCTTCCACCAAGTTCTATGAGCAACGTCGCTTGCAAATTCCTGCAATATGTCGACGTTCCAGTTGCAGTCATAGTCCCGAAAGCATAACCATGGTTTCAACCCCAAATAGTGAAGCACGTATAGTACGGGTGGATCAGCGCCAAATAGACGCGTCTTCATTTCCTTCCTCTCTGGCTCATCACCAATCCAAAAGTGTTTCAAGAAATTCATGTGTTTCGGGATCCGGTGCCACCACGGGAAGATCTCGTTCAAGTAGCCTTGATCACCACCGTTGTAGGATTCGATCTCATTGATGTGGTCCATCAGCAACTGAAACGTGCAGTTTGATGGTTCGATCACCATCACTCCCGAGTTGAAGAGGGTTGCGTTGTTCCCTGTGGCAGTTATCTCGGGCATCTCAAAAAGGAAATCAATGTTTCTCAGGATTAAAAGATCAGCATCTATGAATATGATCTTGTCATAATCTGTCAATTGCCAGAGTCGAAATTTGCTGTAGTTCCATTCATTGTAGGCATCTCGTTCTGCTTTCGGATTTCTAATTCTTTGAATAGTGTGGATTTTCCACCCTGCCTCCTCAAGACCACCCCTATGGTACTCGCTGATAGTTTCATCAACAAGTATCACAAGATCACGAGTTGAACCTACCATACGGATGCTCTGTGCTGCAGCAATTGCTCCACAGACGTAAACGTGAGCTGAGTGCAGAATAGTTGCATATGCTTCTCTCTTGGCACTACCTGAGTTCCAATTTTCTGCAGAATAGAAATCAATGCAAGTAATCCAGCTATTGCTTCTTATGCATTTCCAACTTTCAGTCACAAAGTAAATAAAAGTAAAAGTTCTAGATCACCGTGCCACAACCACTTTGCTCGAATTTACATCTAAACTAACCTTTCGTCTCAAGAGGAACTGCAAGTTCACAGGACCCAACTGGCAGGTTGAGCTTTTCCCTCAATCGATTTAAATTGGGTTTATACAGCCATACATTGCCTTCCCTCACAATAAGCTCTTTGCAAGTAAGCAGATTAGGGGTCGGGAAACACTGGGTGATAAGAAGAACATGCACAGGATGATACCCCTTGGCCATTGCAGCTACCCTTGCAGCTTCAAGTTGTAAGTGAAAACGAGCTATGTCCCTTGCCCAGTTTTTCTTTGATTTGTTGCAGGGAAGCTTCACCACAATAAGATCCAGCCGTGGTTTACCTCGGTAGTGAATCTTAGGTAAAGTAGGACAAGTGGGAATATCAAACTCTTCTTCCTCGTCTAGCCATTCGGGATATAATGTTTCCCAAGTGACATTAGTTGAGACGCAATCCGTGAAAAGTACAATATGATCTGCATCCGGTAACAACTGCTTCCACTGATCAATTTCTTCCTCGTTGAAATTCAACAGCCCTATTCCTTTATACTCATCTCTGTCGGTTAGTCTCTCCATTGCTGCAGAGACTTCATCCCAGTCGATATCTAAAAGTGAAGTGTAACTTTGATCTATGCCAAATCTATTCCTTATCCATTTCTCGTCCAAGTTTGACCTTCAACCAATCATCAGAAGAAAATTGAAACAGGAGATGAAAGTCATGGTTTACAGATAAAAACAGAGAATGTTTTTCAAGCAAAACCTATGATTCACGGGATAGCACGATACGATGAATGATAAGATAACAGAATAGGATGGATACCCGAATCGAGAACCAGACATATGATCTGTCTCATGAATTGATGGAGAACACATAAATGTGAAAAATGCTCCAATTACGATTAACGCCATCACAAGCTTCAAGGCAGAGAACTTGAAGCTCAATACTCTTTCCATACTGGAACGATAAAGGGACCTATCCCCATCTTTAAACACTCTACTTCTTAAGAACCTTCTTTTGCTTGCATCCTCACTGAAAATAAAAACAAAAAACGAAACACAACAAGTGTAAATACGTATTCAAAAGGGACGACTATGAAAGTAGAAAGCCATCTTAGAGCACAATAGATATCTGCCATAGCATGTTGATCCTGGGAATATCCTTACAATTCCATCCAACACTAAATCTGCATACAGAATCCCATGCTCTCAAACAAGTTGGAGCCTTGAAACTAAATCTAAGAGAAATGTGATCCATAGATTTAGTTTAACTTCAAAATCTCTCCACTTCCCAACCCCCATACAAAGAACTAAATAAAACAAAAATACCAATAATAAGATCTTTTGCAGCCCACATATCTTTCTACCACTTCGCCTATTAGGCTAACAGCCAGCTTAACCACTAGATATTGAATCTCACCAAGGAGGTCAACCAAATCATGAACCCCCAGCATCACTTTTACTCATCCAAAGATTTGGACATAGTCAAAACGGTCACACTAAATGTTCTCTGTTAATTACTTGTGGAATACACCAAATTAGACAGTACAACACAATCTTCAATAAACTGTTGGTTGATAGCAACACATACGAGACTACATACATGAAGCTGAAAAGTTCAACACCTAAACCAGAATTACCGTTTATAATCTGAAACAAGAAAACTATTAATCTTGATGAATCAAGAAGTCATATTCAAACTCTCAACTACCTACACCAAATGATCGTTATAATCCTTCTTTCAAAACACCATCGCTGTAAATTTATATTCCTTAAAATTGAACTCATTAGCACAAATCCACTAATTATATTTACACCGACAATCGCAGACGCCATAACTCTGTGCCAGCTCATTCTAATCCACCCTCATTACACATTGTTGCTCTATTATCAGTCCAAAAATATTGTGAGCCCGAGCAAGAGAGAGAAAGAAATAGGCCCACCACCAGCACCGGCCACCGTCATAGCCACCGTTCCTTTCTCAAACCAAAGAAAGGAACAACGCCAACACGAAATCCTTCAAACATTCAGCATAAAAGTTGCAATAAACGCTGAAAAACGAGGTCGGCAATCCAAGAAAAACGTGGGCGCTAAAAAATGTAGAAAAATTGAGGCAAAATTTAGGCTTACTTATTAAAAGAGAGCCTATGTCTGGAATCTAGTGATGTAGGCGAGGAGCCTCTCATCTTTTCAGTAGCCTCACTTCAGTCGCTGCTCAGGGGAGTCAGCATCTTTTCTCATCTCATCTCAAGAAACAGCACAAAAACTAGTTTTTTTACTTCAGATAGCAACAAATCGAAGTGTTGGAGAATTAAAAAAAATGCTTAAGGAAAATTTCAAAGCTGTGGATTCATAGAAACTGGCGCAAAGTTTGTCATGGATTTTAGGAAAGTAGGATCCAGAGAAGGAAAGAAAATGCCAAAGAAGGAGAATTTGATGTCAGAATATAAATGGCAAGCTCAGCGATGGTGAAGGCTAAAAGTGAAATGAAGGTCTTGGAGTTTTTATTTTTTTAAATATTTTAATATGGTGTGAGTTTCTAAAGAGACAAATAATTACTTTGGAAAGTAATCATCCATGGTTAGTTGGGTAAGAGAAACAGACAGCAGTGAGTTTTAAATTACTTCCGTTGAACTCTTGAGAAGAATTTATTCCAAATAATCCATATTAGCATATGTTAACGTCAGTCATATGATAGTGATTAGTGAGGGGTAATCTCATTGAAAAGGAAACATATTAGGGAAATAATTAATTAGGATTTTGGCCCTGCCCACTTGATTGTGTATTAAATGGGTAATTATATGTATCTTTAAGAGTATTTATTGCGTGGAAATATATTTATGTTAATCTATTCTTGGTCATTTTCTTTAATTCTTTTATAGTTTTCAAGATTTTTGTAAAATTGTTTGATATCATATTACATTTAAATTATAAAATTTTAAATTCAAAAATTTATTATCTCCAGCATTAATTTGTCATTGCTATACAACAACTCACATTTTTTAGGAGGCAGTAAAACTATGTGATTTTGAGTCTGAAATATAGTCGCATGTGAATTGGCATATTAAAATGTCTGACTTACTACATTGCATCATATGATCTGTAAATTATTATGCTGTTTTATTTCAACACTTGACCAACTAACAGCTCATTGTGAGAATTCCCCAAACTATAATTTTAATTTTTACATAACTTATGATGCGTTGTCATGTTAAAAGCGTGTATAATAATATGTTTATACTTTCGCAAATGCTCGTAATTAATGTAGCCCCCATATAGTTTGATCCTTTAATTTTATAACAACAAATAATATGCACAGGAAAAAAGAAAATATATATAACACACAGGTGAAGAACATAATGACAAACAGTAGTATAAAACTAGTTGTAAGTAATTAGACAGAAAAGAAAAGGCGTGTTTGTCTGGTCTGCGTGAGGCTTAAAATAATTAAAATAAGATGCTGATTAGTACTTATTTAAACAATAAATAATAACGTGGCGCTTGAATCCACTCCATTTCTGTTGATTATATAATGTAAATAATGATTGAATATTCTTGATTCCGACACTTCACATTATATATCTATCCATGTATGAGTGCATAGTTAAAAACCTAAGTGTCACTACCTTGATTATATAGTACTATAATTTTTCTCATATATTGATGAAAGCCGTCCATGCTTATAATATCATCCATCACATGGTCCAACTTGTTAAAAAAAATACTCTCAAACTTAATATCTGTCATGTAGAAGAGCCAAAAAAAACATCCAAAGTTGTATACAAACCTAATGAAAAAAAAATAATAATACTAATACAAGTGCCTAATGAAGTTTTTCACCATTCATCTATGCATCAAAACGAAACAAAAAAGGCTATTCAAAGAGTGCAGAAGAACTGATTCTTGTTGTCATTTAGCATAATCTTTAAAATGATTATTTGAATTTCACATTTATACTCAATTCATGAAAACAACATACAGAAATGCAATAACCCTACCTAAAATACAAAAATAGCACGCGACATTAAATTGTGAGCAGAATCGCCATCTCAAATAGTGAGTAGTTATAGAGCTATGGTCAAATAGAAATCAAGTTTGATTATCAAACCTCGCAAAATTTGTTATGATTTTAGTCTCACGACCCAATGTTAAAACGGTGGAAAGCACAAATTGTCAAGAATCAACCAAGCAATCCAGTTCAGTTAGAGGGTTTGGATTGCTTCTTCTGAACCTGCTTTTTATCAGAATCGGCTGCCTTTCTCTTGTCCTTCCTCTCCCTCTTTTTCAAGGCAGTCATCCGGGCTTTCAAGATAGTAGCATAACTCGACTGGAATCGTTGGTGATCTTTTGGACCAACCTGTCAATCAATCAAGTAACTTTCTGTAAAAGTAAACCTCCAACAACAATTGTAAACTACTTAAAACTAAATAAAACCAAATTAAATGATTAAGTAAGTTGACAACTATCAACTATCGAGTATCAACAATTTATTTTCCAAGCAACTTGACCACAAAATAGATGGCGAGTAGATACAAAAATTAGTTAAAATCTTATAAAGCATCCCGTAAAGAATATAGATGAAAATTTTATGTATCACATTTAGAGGAAGAGGAAAATAGGCTTGCATCATTTTTCAACTGGATAAAAGTATGTCCTTCCTGAAATCATGATTAAGATGACAAGCCAGTGTATTCTACTCTCTAATATTTTTTTTAAAAAAATCTCTAATAGGGGTTTTCAATTGGAAGAAAGTTATTCAACTCCTCGTATGTGAAAATTTGGATTTATATATTTGCAAGCACAAAAAATTCAATTTCTGAACTCAGTTAAAGAGTTTATCTATCCCAATCCGTAACCATGCCTTTTCCTGGAAGTGGTTGGACAGGCAAGCTGTGATAGAATTCTACCAAATAAAGATCTAAAATAAGATTATTGAACTCATACATAATCTTCCTAGGGTAGCAATTGTCTGAGATAAGCTCGAAGAATAAGAGAGGTCTAGTCCAACCCATAAGTGTCAGTAATTGCACATATTTCAGGCAGAGTACTTATTACAAAAAAAAAAATGAATGCAATAAGAGAGCTTCTTCAACAATGATATACACTATACTAGGTAAAAAATCACTGATGCAATATGATTAACCTATTACTGGACATGGATTATTCCCAAGTTCAATGTCAGGATGCAACGTGATTTACTCTTGTTGAACATTACTTATTCCCAAGTCGCAAATAATGTAAATACAAATACGAAAGAGGAGGGAAACTAGTATAGTGTATACCATGGTTGAAATAGTTTTCTTTCCATCTGTAGCTCGAATTAGGCACTTAAATTCAATGTTTTCCCCAGCTGTCTTCATCTTATTCCTCTTCGCCTTGGACTTGTCAGAAGCTGGAAATTGTCAAAGGAAGATACATACTACTCTCAAATTCCAACAACAGCAGTAGTAGAAAGTTTTCAAAAAGTTCGAATAAAGTGGTAATAAATGGAAGAACTTGCACTTAAAGATTAATACTCACAATGCTTCAAAGTAACCCACACAGAGCCCTTTTCTGTAGTCCGCTCAAACATGTTGGTGAGTTCATTGAGGAAGGGATCAGGTTGTAACCGCACCTGGCAAGATAAATGAATATTTAGGAACTCTGGAACACTTAATGCTACCTCAGTTTGCACCTATTTTCGTACCACTGTAAACCAAATCAATAAGAGAGTGACAGAGAATTTACCATCAAATAATTCCCACACTAACCACAACCCACTTACATGATCTCAATTAACTCATACACATACAATATTCCAAAATGATATGTTTCTACACATACATCAGTAACTAAAGTAAACACCACAGAACTTGTACATCAAACTTAGAGCGATGCATTGAGAACCACACTCATATGGGTACTTATTTCTCTTTCTTTCAGATGCTTGTTTGTGTGCTATTATAACATACTATCCCTTAGTCAAACCCAATAACAATGTCCAAAAATTCTAAAGTAACTTGAACATAAATCATCACAGTGATGATATATAAGTAGGCGCTACAGCAAATTTAGTTATATATAAATCAAATTTCCCAATTTCAACATCAATTCGAAATTTCACTTTTACTGCTATTGGTTCTACATATTCCAAAATCAATTGCCCTCAACCTCTGATGATAAAGGAAGACAATAAACAAAATCAAATAAATCAGACCCAAGCATCCTTCATCTGCAACTGCCCATTCAATCAAATTAGTTAGCATGCATCTACCAATCCGCACGATTAAGACAATTCAAAGATGATAACAATCAAAAGTAGAAGATAAACAAACAAAATAAAAAACAAAAGTTCACTACATAAGATAGGTTCAAATCAAAGTCCCGACCCACAGTGATAGAGACATATCTATAAGCATTAACCATGAAGAAATGCGATGAAAGTTACCATCTTGTTCCCGGCAACGGATGGGCGGAGAGAATTTGTATATGATTTGAGGTTTTCTTCTCCGCGTATTTTCTTTTTCTGTTGTTGAATTACAATTTACAAGCGAAGTGAGGCCCAATTCAGAAATTTATCATGGGTCGGGCAATCCGCCTTTACGAGCCCAGACCCGATTGTTATATTTATAATTAAAATAAGTTTTTGTTGTGACTTAAATTTATTTTTGAGATGATTTTATAATTTTAATTTACTTGTATTTTATTTATGAAGAACTTGTGTTATAGTACTACATTTTTTTGGTTGGGTTTGGGAAATCTTGATTCATAGACATGCTCACAATTTCAGGGAAGTGCAGCAGTGCACGCTTCTACCAATCAAAACTGGTGGATGCAGCCAAGATTGTTCGTGTTGCCCGCCGCAATCGTCCAGACACAACACCGGCCTCAAACCTCACAAGCTTATGAATAAAGACGCAGTCTTGGAGGCATCCTGTCAATTTGTCCCGTGTAACAGGCAAAAGAGGCTGGTAGTACTCGGTTTTGTAACACTAATTGCTGTGCAAGGCACGCCCCGGGAAGATCAAAAGGTAATTCCACAGTTAGATTTAGCCACTTTAAATTGGGGGAAAGCACGTACTACAAATTTACAGAAGTCCCATATTTCCTGTATGTTGTTGCTAATTGATTGAGTGGCAATGTTATATAATTCAGCCAGTTGAAGTATGGGAGATGATAAGGATGATTGGAACAGCACGCATTGTGATGCCAAAGGCAATGGTAATTGGTAAGGCTTTCAGCCGGGAGAGTCCGTTTCTCGATGCCTGAGCAGGCATGCACTTTGCTTTCTTGCCGGAGCAAATTCCATCTTCACCGGGGAGAAGCTCTTGACAACTCCCAACAACGCCTTCGATGCTGATCAGACCATCTTTAAGCTGCTGGGACTCATTCCAAAAGCTCCTGATTTCTCAGAGAGATCAGCCAAAGAATTTGTAACAGAACATGTTAAGGTGGCAGCTTCCAGTTCTATCCTCTTAACTTGGAAAAATAGTGTTAATGTTGTATGCATATCTGCAGCTCAGTTAGAATACTTTTCATATCGTAAACTTTATTAACTGTTCTAGTTGTTGGAAGATAGTTGAGCGGGGTAATAACTAAATAACTAATAGTGCATTAGAATAATTTAAAATTTAAATCCATAGTGATAGGGTAGATGATGAATGAGCCGAAAGTTTAGTAGTAATTTATTGTGGTGCTAAGCTGTAAATTTAATTAATTCATAGATTATCTTTTTTTATTTTTAAATTTCCATTTACCTAGCTACAGTTATTTAGAACTTTTTTTCAAAAAGTAAGAAATAGTAATATATATATATATATAATTCTATTTCATCTCGTAGAATATTGAAAAACATTACTTAAAAATCTCTATTTTAGAGAAATTAATTAGTTAATGACGTTAAAGTACAATACATTGGACAAGGGTAATATCGTCCATTGAGGAGGCGCCACGCGCCAATTCACAGACTCCTCTGCCAAAAATAGCACTACCTTTATGCAATGTACGTTAAACCCACTTGCTATTCCACTCCCTACCTCTATACAAATACAAATATATTTTTCTATGCATAATAAAGCAAACTCCATCATATATTCCGAGAGAGAGAGAATGGTGAATGAATTAGTGGTGGTGCGAGTGGACAGGGTAATAGCACCAGCAGCATGCCTCCAAAGACCGCCATCACCATCGTCACCACTCAACAGTAGAGCAACTAGAACAGTTGGGGAAAAAGAAGAAAGTGCTGCAGTTAGTGTTGTTGGTGAAAATGAAAGTGATGGTGCCAAAGATGTGATCTTGGATGGAGGGTTTTATTTTTCTTCAACAAAAGTAAAAGGGACTACTGTGAGTGTGAGTGAATGCAGAATTTGTCAGGAGGAAGACGATGACAAACATTTGGAGTCTCCTTGTTCTTGCACCGGCACTCTCAAGGTCTTTTTTTATTTATATGATTCTATGTTTAAACTTTTATGACGACTGATGAGTGTCGAGATTTTTTGTTATTTATCTATACTTTTTCTTGGGTTTCTATATTTTGAAAAAAAAGCTTCAGTTTTTCTAGCTGGTTTCGCTTTGGTCTTAATCTTACATTAGTAAAAGGGCAGAATAAGATGTTCTTTCTGTGTTCTTTTTTCTCTTTTGCATAAAGTTCATTTATTTTTCTAATATTATGTGCAGAAATGTTTGTCTTTTAGTAATATGTTTATTAATTGAGTTGATATTAAGTGTTGAGATACGATTACGATGAATGATCTCTCCATGCTAGCTTCTAATTGATTATTTCTTCTTACTTTTTTGTTTCTTTATTTTTTCGATGGAGTTTCTGCATTAAATCTTATGCCGTTTTCTGCATTCAATGCTGGGCCTATATTCGTCCCTAGTCTAGCATTACGATTTACACCTCCCAAACCGTTGACAAAGTTGTTATTTGGTAGAATATACTCTAAGGCGCAAGGTTAAATATAGAGGAAAAAATCGTGGTCCATCATTTTCCAATCCATTTTAATTGTGCTGAGTTAAAAAAATAAATTGAGAAAAATTTGGGTCCCTATCCAAAATGATAAAATGGATAACATTGGAGTAATATCTTTAGATGTTGTGTGAATTAGAACACCAAATAACTAAAACGAAATCAAGAAGCCTCTAGCACTAAGCTAACTAGTCAATTACGTTATGTTAGACGTACGTAGATATACTCAGATGTGCAGCATGAGGAAGCTCTGCTCTTGTTCATATAAAGGTTGATACTGCAATGACTAGTATCTTCACACTTTCGAATACCTTTTCTTCTCTTTCTTTAATTAAGTCAAGAATCCAATCTTACATTGTTGGAGTGGAGCGACTCCATTTAATGATTAAATCATCCCTTAAACTATCTGCCTCCCCTCCTTCAAGTTAGAGTATGATACATGGGCTGATATATTATATATGTAATAATGCAATATATTTGATTTTAATTTTGTTTCCTGCAACTTATTTCCTTGCCAAGACTGTTTCTAAATTTCGTTTTTTGTTGGGTTTTCCGTAGTTTGCTCATAGAAAGTGTGTCCAGAGATGGTGCAACAGAAAAGGTAACATCACCTGTGAAATCTGCAATCAGGTTAGGATCTTATAGTTCAACTAGTGTTGGCCTAAATCATGATTTCTATTCTGTAGCAAACTCAACTTGAAGATTTCCATATTATCCTTCCATAGGTTTTTTCACCAAATTATACTTGTCCACTACCAAGAAGAGATGCTGATGTAATATCTATTGATATCAGGTATATGCTGAATATTTGATCTAATTACAGAAATTTGAATAAATAGATGCAGTTATGTTTTAGGAGAATTGCTTCTGTTATTCTGGCATTTCAAAATTTTATAATTTATTTACTATTTATAATCAGTCTGGCCTTATGGTTGATGGTTGTATACACAATTTTCATAGTTTCAAAAGGCAAAAGCTTCACTTTCATTATCAATATTATTGAGCATTGATGGTAGGATGCAGAACATCATTTTAAAAGGCAAAAGCTTCACTTGCATTTTGTAATGGTTTTAGTTGATGATTTAGTTAAGACTCAAGACTCGTGATGTTCTCTGTATAATTGCCTCAGACAAGCATGGCAAGCTCACATTGATCTTCGACATACTGGTTTATTGGCCTTCATGGAAGCTGAGCGCCAGCTTTTGCAGTCGGAATATAGTGATTATGTCATAGAAAACCGTATAATTCTTGCATGTTTCCGAACTGCTGTTATTGTTGTAAGCTAATTCGAAGTATTTTTCGGACTTCCACTCGATATGGTTCATTTTTCTTTTACAAGTAAAAGTTTAATGTTTTGTTATATTTGTAGCTGATGCTGCTCTTGCTGATGCACCAAACTTTCATGGTTAAACTAGACATGAGGATGCAGCAGGAATCATCGGTTTTCTTGCACGTACGTCTTTAAAATGGCTAGTTATTATCTAGTAGCAACTCATCTTCTTAAGCAAGTTGGCATCAGATACAAACCTCAAACTACAACTCATGCATTCTTAAGAGTTGCGTTTACATAATTAATGCAACTATTCATCTTGATATTGTATGTCTATGGTTTTCATCTTCGTAATCCATTATCTCCGATTTTCATTCTTCAGCTAGCCGGTTTTCTTCTGCCTTGCTACGTTGTCGCCCATTCATGGTATATTGTACAATGCCGAAGGAGAATGCAGGTGCGTTTTATGTCGTTATATTTCAAAGTCTGATTTCATATGTGGAGGTTAAATGATTAAAATGAGATTATTAGCCACTTTTCAAAGTTATGTTTATGATTTTATGCATCAGGAATGAGCTGAAATCCTGAAGCTGATCTATTCTTGAAGTAATGCGGAAAAGGTCTAACTATGAACAATTCCAACCTCACTACTACTACTACTAAGCTAATACAGATATTAGTATAATATATTACTTTTTGAGTATTGTATATTTTTTATTCACATAACATAATCTTCACATTAACACTTTTTCTCTATTATAGTTTAAAAACGGCACGTAAAAATTAAAGTGAAATAGACAATGTGGTTGGCCCAAAAGAATCCTAACATTTTTATTAGGTGATTTCGACAATTTTCTAATTGCCTTGTCACAAAATGAAGTGAAATGGACAATTACGTAGTGTGTTTTGTTCTATGCATTGTCGTCACTTTCTTTCATGGTTTTAGGTAAGAGTGATATATAGTTCTTTTTTCTTCATGACATGTTAAATGCAGTAAATAGTCATAAGTTGATGAGGGTGCTGCAATAATGGTAATGGTTTGGTTGAAATAGTAAAAGATAATTATATATTCTATTTGAGTGAATGAATTTTAATACCTATATGTCTCATTATTTATAGAACGAATTTTAATACTCTATATGTCTCATTATTTATAGCACGTTTTGTTATTATAATACATTCAATTAAATATACAATGATGTCATAATTAGTGGAATTGAGAGAGTATTATTTATAAAATTAAATTGAAATATATAAAATTGAAAATAAAAAATAAAATATAAATATATAAATATATAAATTAATTATAAACACAAAGTGTTGGATATGACCTTGAATCTCATTTAATAATACACGACAAACTAAAAGTGTGCACTCGTGTGATTTTATCGGACACAGCATAAGTCGTCATTTTTTTCATGTTGTAATTGGAAATTATTAAAAAGGGGTATGTTTGTAACACACAACGACAAAATCAAATTATAGTTTTGAAATGATATAAAAGTAGTAGTTATTGGTTTAATGTGGTAGATAAAGATTTATATGATGATTTTCTTAAAATATTTATATATGTTTTAAGTATCTCTCTTTGTATCCATAATTTTTAATTAGTTCTTATAAATTTCACTTCTTATTCTCTCATTAATCACTTCAAAATTGAAGTGATTAAGGGATCATACTGAAATGAGTGATTAAGGGATCATACTGTGTAGTTCCTCATGAGAGGTATAAATGATAGATTATGGATAAATATTATGTAATTTAGTAGTAAATTTTTCTTGTATCTTGATAAACTAATCATTCAAGTTAAACTACTCATAAAATAAAAGTTACTTTGATTGTCCGGTAGAGGTGGTTTATCTCGTTGCATGTTAAGTTATTACTAGTATTTTTACCCGTGCAGTTGCACGGGAAATTATTTTTTGTTGTATATAATTTCATCATTTTAAAATATAGATAATTTTAATAATGTTTAATAAAATCAAACAATCCAAATAAAAGTTATCTTATTATATATGATAAGTATTAAGTCTACATATTATATTTTTAAAGATTGTAATTTTTAATGTTATTAAGTATTAAAATATAGTTACTTTGAATGGTAGTGTGTTAGGACCCACAAAAAGGTGTTATTAAATGTTAAAATATAATTGATTTGAATGGTAATGGAGATTGAGACCCACAAAAAAATGTTATTAAACTTTAAACCATATCCAAAAATAGAAAGTGCATGTTTATGTGGAACGTAATAAAATTGCAAAAGATGTATCTTTTTAAAAAACGAAATGAGTATTAATTTCTCTTTTTAATGTAACAAAAACATAAAAAATTGCTTATTACATATTATTCGATTTGAAGATTACCTAATTAATTTATAGTGCGTATTTTCTAATTTTTTTAAGTTGCAATTCGACTTCAAAATATTTAATTAGTTTTTTTTGTACATATGTGAAATATATTTCTTATTTACATTTTATTAAGTTTATAATGGTTTATTTAATACAAATTTATTTAATGATTTATTGAGACTATTCATTTTCCCACTCCCCACTACCTAATTATTATCTCTTTAATGAATTTATTAATTTGTATTATTTCTAATTAACTATATATAATAATAATTTATATTTAATTAAATTATTTAATGATAATAAATTATATATTTATAATCAAAATAATGAATATAATTTTATAAATGAAATTAAAGAAAATTAATTGTTGATGATATAAAAAAAAATTAAAAAATAATAAATATAACTATATTTGAATATATTTTTTTATTCATTTATTGTGTAATAATTTAAGATAAAATAAAATGAAGAAATGAAAAGACAATAAAATAAATAAACTAAAAATATACATATTTTTCATTAATTATAAAATAATAAATAAAACTTTAAATGGATTTTTAAAAAATTAATTATTGATAATTTGAATAAAAGAAAAAATAAGAAATATAGATATAATTATATTTGTATACACATTTTTATTCATTTGTAATGTCATAACTTAAGAAAAATAAAAATGAGAAGTGAAAAGACAATAAGGTAAATATAATAAAAATATTAATTATATATAATTTTATAAAATATATAAATTAATAAAATAAGAAATATGATTTTATAATGGAATTAAAACAATTCATTACTGATAATATTAATAAAAGAGAAAATAAAAATATGAAGTCAAAAAATAATAATGTAAATATAATAAAAAGAGCATACACGTTTATTTCATAAAATATATAAATTAATAAAATAATAATTATAATTTTATTATGGAATTAAATAAAATTAATTATTGATAATATGAGAAAAAAATAGAAATGAATAGTTAAAAAACACTAATCTAAATAAAATAAAAGAGGAAGGGCAAAATGGGAAAAAAAGTGGCAAAATGGTTTTGCTTTTATATATATATAGATTTATTCTCATTTGTTAAGTTGTGATTTATTAGTTGCTATTTATATATTATTTAATTAGTCAATAATTTCGAATTAACTTTTCAAAGTCTAAATAGTAATATAATTTGATGACCATAAAATAATTTGCTCTCTATTGATTCAATCTTGTCAACATACTCTAACACTCGTATACTTGCTGCCTGAAATAAAGTAGCGTACAAAATAAATGTGAAATTGATTTAAATCGATGTGACCGGGAAGAAATTATTTTATATACGTATCTTTCTTGCACCCATGTTTTGCGCCATAATTTTCGGTGGTCTATAATTTACTCCATTTTCGGACCTACTTGGATATTCAATTTTGCACCATTCTCTAATCCTTTGATTTTTTTTTATACAAAAATTAATAGCATGAAGAAAAAATTTGCTCACTTTCAGATGTATTCGGGTTTGTGAACTACTTCGTTAAAAATCTTCATTAGTCTTATATGTGCTCTATAAAGTATTGGGTTAAAAAAGAAAATATTGGAAATGTTGATACATACTCGAATCTTTATATATATGGATCAATAACGAATAGAGCTTTATACCTATCATAATCTAAAATTGACAAGGTGAGGTGTGTATCGACCTAAGTTAATGAAATAGCAATAAATTTAATAGATATATGTAGGACATACATAATCTGTTGGGACAGAAGAGAAAATCAACCTAATTAAACCCTATAGTAAAGTATTACCAATTATTTAAAAGAATCTTCCCATTTCTGGATAAGGTAAAGGGTAAAATCGTACAAAGACAGTATTCCATTGATAGTCATTAGTCAAACTGGAATTTGTAGAAGAGCCCCTCACCAGATCTCTTATTTGCTTTCTCAGGCTTACACGTGTCATTTATAATGATGATGCAACACGTGTACGGCTCTAGTTACGCTTTATTAGTGGGCCCTCCTAATACTCTTTAGTCTTTTCAACCCGACCCGACTCTAGAGCTTAGCTCGTCGGATAGCGAATTGGCGCCAAGCACGGGACAAATGCAAACGCATTAGAAAATACAAATGATTTAATTTAAGAAAAAAAAATACATCATTAAATAAGGTGATGTACTCTACTTGTATATTATTTTGATTTTTTCATAAATTATTACTTAATTTTTTTAGTAAATTAACATCTATATTCTATCCCAATGATTTTTGCATATGGGCTCAAACTAAATACAATTTCGTGACGAATGTTCAATGAAAAGAAATAAAAAGTAATTTATTTTATTTGAAAGAGATTTAGATGATATTTTATCCCAATGAATGTAGCAGTCATTATCCATTATAGTCAAAAGTAAAAAGTGAGGTGACCTCATATCATTTCTCTCTACTCCTTATTTCAAACAGTTATTCCTTTCTCTTTCCACTCCTTTGCTGTATATTAGCTGTCTAATAAATACTTTAAATTTTCCTCTCAATCTCTCTGTTTCTTTTTTGTTCTTTTCTTTTTTCAATTTCACCTGTTAACTTCCAATAACATTAATTAACTATATCTTATATGTATATATACTCGCTTTCAAACGGACTTCTCTTTCTCTCTTTGTCTTCATATAGCCACCCTCGAGTTTGCTCATCTTCTTCCACCGCTTTCAGGCTCATTTTCGGTTTCGACCCGTTCACAAAAAGCCGTTTCCTTTGGCTTTTCTTTTTCTATCCGCGTAAAAAGTTAAGACCTTACTCCCTCACATACAGACGCTTTGTTGCACAAGTAGAGGTTGTGCATTCAAATCACCACGCCCATCACTAAACTCACTAATAGTAATATAGAGGGCTTCTGATATGGAATTCTCGAGATGGGGCTGCATGATTCCGCCGCGAAAGTTGATATTTTTATAGCCATCTTTTGTTTGAAGTCGATTTTGAATGTTGAATATCGAAAGTTGGGGTTTTTCTGACTGATTCGGAAGCAGATTTTGCACTAAGGGTGAGCCCTTTTAGCCTTCAATTCCGCCATGAAAACTTTCTCTTGTTAACTTGGTATTTACCTCATGTATGTTCGCTGTTTATGTCAAAACTCGCATGCTTCATCACTCTCGTCAAAGCTTTTTCTTCTTCTTTTTTTCTGGTTTTTGGTTCCTCTGTATGTGATGTTTAGACCCCCTTGAGCTTATTGGTTGTTCAGTTCTGCGTAAATTAAGCATGATTAGAGTCTAATGCTGACCGTTGATAATGTGTTTTTAGCTGAATATTTTTCCTTGTAGATATAGTTGTTTGGGATAAAAAATTATCGTACAAGCCAAACATGCATGGCTCTGCTTTTAATTGTTTAATGCTCACTGTACACTTAAAGCAAATTTATAATTTTAATTCTAAATAATATGCAAACGATTACAATCATGCTCCATAAAAACTAAAGTCTATGCCATGGCCCAGCAGGGGTTAATATTATTCAATTTATGTTGTTGTCAGTCGCATTCACAGTATATCTGGAGAATCAAAGTATTACTATAGCATGAACAGGAGGAGTCGGTAATAAAATTAAATCTGGGTGTGACATTTATAATTAATTTAGTTTTCTAATGTTAGAAAGCAGCACTAACAGCTTCAAGGTTTAAGAACAAAGTTAATATATTTTTTGGTGGTTGGGTAGTTATTATCTACAGTATACTGTATTAATCTTCTTAGAAAATGCATGGTGCTGACCAGCCAGGAGAATCTGATTTCTGGTGTAGATTCGATTTTTGATGGTGTGGATATTATGTTTGTTGAATCATTAATGAGGGTCTTTAATTAGGAGAATGCAGAATTTGATAACAACTATTCTCTCCTCCCTATTCCAGTTTACTTGTAATTTTGTTAGACAATGGTGAATAAAATACTAGTATGCTTAATATTTACAGCATTCATGAAGTTTAATTGATTATTCTGAGATAGCCTTGTCTCTTTGTAAGCTTGTTTCATTAAATTTTGGTTGAGACAAGTTGGTTGTTTCAAGGGGACATTCATAATAAATAAAGGGATGTTTTGGGCCTAACTATGGAATTATTTACTGGAAATCAAACCTACTGTGTTCTGTTAGCCTCATATTTCTTTGCGGTGCAACAAGTGGTTTGTTTAGAATCATTCCAACTTTCTGAGGCTTTCTTTTATTCACTTATAGCTCCGAATCTGAGGATCCTCTTCTAGGAAGAGAATAAAAAAATATATGATTCTGGGAATAATTACTTTTGGCCTAGTGCATAAGTTGATTTAGCTTGTTTATGTTTATAATCTTACATTCTTACTGTTGCTAATGGTTATGAGCAAGCAGCCTATGATTCCCTAAGTGCTAAGTCGATCTCACACGATTCAGTTTTAAGTTATATAATATACTCCTTCCGAGATCCGTCCCACTAAAAGTGAACATATTTTCTTATTTTGTTGTCTCGTGAAATGTGGCTACTTACCCAAAGGTAAAATGATTTTGCTTTTTAAATAAAGTGTCACTTTCCTAAACTCTGGTGGGCACTTTTAGTGGGATGGAATGAGTAACTGATAACGTCCACTAATTGTTAAACTTGATATAATACTTTGTTCCTTAGTATGCCAGTGTGAAGTACCTAAGTTCCTGCATATAACTTGGATTTGGGTTCTTCTTGAGTTGAAGTAACACTTTGTGCTATTTGTTTATAGTAAGAGGAACTTGAATAAGAGAACATGATGCAACATAAACGAGGCCCTGTCTCTCTTGAGCAAAGCAGCTTCATGGATATTATGCCAAAACGGCTCAAGACTGACAAACCTCTTTCGTCAAAGGTTAGTCGTTTTCGTTCAATCACTGATTCCTATGAGTCTTGATGCAGTTCCTCATATCTCGTATAGTTCTAGTTTGTTAGAAGTAAAGAGTTTGTACTTGTTCACAAATCTCAGACAATTTTGCATTTTCTAATCCTTATTAGTTATTACCACTTCTTTTGGAACAGGAGAAGAAAGAAAAGGTAAGTGAACGGATTTCTGCTCTTCAACAGCTTGTCTCGCCTTACGGGAAGGTATTTACAAGCTAATTTCCACATAACACAGACTTTCTTGAGTGCATATGTTTATGGGGTGACAGACTTAATATAATTTTGCTTGCGATATTTGATTTATTTTTCTCTATAAATAAAAGTAAACACACATCATGTTTTCATGCACATTATCTTCCTAATGCATTATTCTCTAACGTTTCCTTTGTTGTGTGCTTTATCTATCAGCCACTTTATATTTTTGATATATTTTTCATTTCTTAAACTTCTTAATCTGCTACAGACCGATACAGCTTCTGTCCTTTTAGAAGCAATGGAGTACATAAGGTTTCTTCAAGAACAGGTCAAGGTACGAAAAATTCTTGTTTCGCCATCATTGTGATATTGATGATTTTGAACAGAACACTTGATCAACGACTCACTCGTCTTATGTTGGACCTAAGAACTGTCCAAGTAAAAGTAATTTCAAAGCATATTTGTGAATGGGATGACTAGCATCTTTGTTAGAATTATGGTATTCAGTTTAACTGCATTTGGTCCTAAATAACTTTTCCTGCATTGACCTTACCTTACTCTACTTTTTCAGGTACTGAGTGCTCCATACTTGTATAATACACCAACACAATTACAGGTATGCAGTATTCATTTAAGCAACTCACATCCTTCGTTACTACATTCGGTTAAACTCCAAAATTTCATAGAGCAGCCTGCGCTACATATGTTACTTGGTCTACGTTCATCAAGACACCTAAAATGCAATGTTTCTTATTGTGTTTGTACTGAAGGGCGACGAAGAATTCAGCCTCAGCGCCAGAGGCTTGTGCCTCGTGCCTATCTCGATCACAGATGGAGTTGCTAGCAGCAACGGTGCAGATATCTGGGCGGCCATCAAGACGAGCACTGCGACTTCCAAACGAGCTATATCTGATGAAGCTTCGGCCATAACCCAGAGTTGATCGAGACCCGTCTCTGCAAGTAGTAGCTGCTGCATTTTAGTTAGAAGCTATTGATCTGAGATGATGATGATGATGATGATGATAGTGCGTGCGTTTAGATGTAACATAAATGTATATTAATGGGAATGGTGGAGTTTCACAGGCTTCAGATGCAATAAATTACTTGAATTGTCATAATTAGGAACCTCAAGCGGAGGCCAAAAAACACACAAATGCCACTCAAAATGCAAGTAAACATATGTATAATAAATATTAAGGTTTGGTTTTTGATAGTCTTTTTGGGCCATTATATGGTACCATAGATGGGTTTGGTCCAAGCTTCCTCAATTTTATTTCGGTTTAACTATCTTCATTTTAGAGTTGATCAAATATTTTAATTCAATTTTGTAAGAATTTTAAACAGATATATTAATCATTTCCTCCTCCATACACCTGATTACTTGTTTCAGTACAAACAGCATTTGAAAATGGGATAATCCTATAGACTAGCTAGGAAACATATTATCTAACTGACATAATTATATTCATCTATGGTTTAGTATTGAATGACTGGTCATGCAACTAATAATATATTGATAATGACAATTCAATAAAAGAACTTCTCGCACATAACTACATAAGCATAATAGTCATAACTACCATCTCCTGTCCCTTGTAAGAATGATGAAATGAAGTTATTGCCACCAAATAATGTTGTGATTTATTTTAATTTAGGGTTCATGTCATCATATGCTGTGCTGGTTTGCCATATAGTATAATGAATAACAACTGAACACATTGCACAAATTTATCATCATTATATATAGGTCATGCCTCCCATCAATTGTTGACTTCTGGATATAAATATAATAGTGTGATTAATTTTCTTATCTGGGGATGCCAAAATAATATATATATATATAGCGGCCTTTTGTGTTACAAATTTTTAATATTCTATTATGTTCGACATTTCTACGTTACATATTATATTATCCAACATATATCCATTATCATTATATGTAGTAAATATCATGCCACTGTTTTATATATTACATATTGCGTATTGATGACGTCAAATACAATACTGTAATAAAATTTAATAATAAGCAGAATCACACCTCACCAACCTAGAAGATTGAAAGTGACAAATTTGTCCAAACCCGTCATATATAGATATTGTGCTGAATTTTTAACAAATAACATATACTCCCTCCGTCCACGATTGTTTGTTACGTTTTGACCTGACACGTGTTTTAATGTATTGCTTTAATTTTAAATGAAATAGTGAAGTTAGTGGAGTTTGAGTCCCACTTATTATTATTATTTAATTGAAGTGTGTGAGATTTACAAACCAAATAACACTCGGCCGCATGCTTTTTATACTTCCTGCTTACTATCTTTCAATTTGGGTAAGAAAAAAATATTTCACTCATTTAAACAAATTCAAATTTTCTATTGCGTGAAGGTATCAATTTGTTTGTTATTAATATCTTATTTCAATTTTTTAAATATTATATTCTGGAAAACACATTTGGACACGCAGTAGACGTGAAGCCAATGAAGCGAGCAGACAAGAAAGGGACAAAAAAGATAAACTATAAGGCAACCAAACCCGTTGGAACACTTTTCCTTTTTTTGTTCTTACAAATCTTGATTTATATTTTTGGTATTGATTAAATTACACTACAAATCGATGTCACACCAAATATGATAATAATCAAGAAAATAAAATAAATAAAAAGGGGGCTAATTTGGTTAGGAAGAAGTGGGTGGGGACTAAATAGAGATGTCAATTTATTTCGAAAGTACGGATTGACTCGAAGACCAGCCCGAAATCGAAACGGGTTAGGGTTGAAAATTTATGATCCGAAATATTTTTTAGTCCGAATGGGTTAGACCGAAAACAACCCGAACTCGATAGGGTTAGCCCAAAAACTGAGTGGGTTGGCCCGATTAACTGAATGAAAAAATAAAATAATAATCATTTGCATAATATATTCGATTTTTCATGCAAAAAATGTATTTTTCATACCCATCAATTAATCAATTACTTAAAAAATAATAATTATGACACAATTTTGGTATAATATCATTACATTTTTCTTTAAATTTATTAATATTTAATTTTATTATTTGACTATGTTTAAAATTTTATTTTATTTGTTATATTTTTCAAATATATATTTTTTAAATATAAAATCATAAAAAATATCCATACAAGTTGAACATTTTCATAAATATTCTAGCCCTATTGGTCGGTGGCTAGCCCGAAAACCGAAAGTTGAGGGTTATGATTGTAAATTTTCAATCCGATTTAGTCCGAACCGAATACTTCAAAAATGCAATCGAGTGGGTTAATCCGATTGACATGTGAGAGGTAAAATAAGATACGATATTGCTGTCTGGAATTGAAATAGTCTTCCCATTTAAGTAAAGTTTGTTGAATTGTAATAAGGTGGCCCAGACTGTTTGGGTGCACTACTACCCAACTACTTCTCTCCTATCCTTATATATAAAATTATCTGCATATATACTCACACACACGTACATTATTTAATTTTTTTAACTGACTTGTCTCATTATTTCCCATTCTAAATTGAAGGTTGAAAACTGGATGGATGACGTTATACTATTGTTTTGGTACAATCGAATCTAAAGCTGGATTCAGTTTCGTGAAAGGTCCAATTTACATTATATTCGGTTACTGAAAATACTCTTTACGTTATTATATATTTTTAACCGAATAAATATGTAGTATATTATATTATAGTTTTGCAATTCTGTAAGCATAGATATTCTGTAGTATATATATGTGTCCACATTAAATTACTAATAAAGCAATGGATAGAAATATATTAAAATGCATAGTAGTTTAGTTTAAACTTAAGGACCACAAATTCATTATTAAGAGAGTTATTGGTGGAACTTATAGTAATTTATCCATTTAACATTAAGTCATACTCGTAATAATTATTAAGTATAGTGGTCGTAAAAGTTATTAATTAATTGATATAATATTTTAATTTACAAATTTTCATTTGTTTTTATGGCCACATATTGATTTGTTACTATAAAGTAGAAACCAAGCTAGTGAATTGGATTTATGGAGGGCATGTTCGTAAAATCATGTAAAGTTAGTATAGTCACATGCATACACGAAATGAGAAGTGAAAAACAACTCAGGTGAAAAGACGTGTAAATTTGGGTTTATAATTTACTTAACACAAGTAACTATTTAAGGTAAATAATTATAAGCATTAAAAGAAAAGGTTATTTCTACTAATTGTTTTTCTGCAATAAACAGTTAGGTCTTGATGGGATGTAGCCCATCAAAACAAGGCCCAATAGAAGCCCGTTAGTGGCACCTCGGCCCAAGAGCAGCTCGGCCCAACTGTTTGGCCCAATAGCTCGGTCCATAAGCCCAGCACCTCAGCCCACTTGGTATAACCGCCTCTAACTTGTCTATAAATAGGCTCTCAAGGCTAGATTAAAACACATTCTGTAATTGCTATTCTCAAATCATAAATACATCAGCTCTCCTCTCCGTGGACGTAGACTTCATTAAAAGTCGAACCACGTAAATCCCGTGTTATTACTTTCTACACCTCGTACAACTTCACTTCGAAAATTAAGATCGATCACTGGCGCCGTCTGTGGGAACGTTATAAATTTTGTGAGTTCGATCCAGATTTTCCGAAGTGAGAACAAGATGGTTAGATCTACCCGCTCTACTGCCTTAACTGCTGCTGCTAAAGGAAAGCAGAACCAAGCCGAGCTGCCCCCCGCACCCGCCGACCCGCCTCGTACCTCTACCAACGAAGGGGATGTGCGTCGGGTACAACCTAATAGACAGCACGTACTCCGTCGCCGAACTCCGGAAGGCCATGTGGAGGACGTTCACTCGAACCGATCTCACGATTCTATCAATAGCGGAGGGCTGAATCAGGATAACCAACGAGGAAACGCCTCGCTCCCACCTCGGCTCGGAGATGCGCTCAAAGCGTACCTAGACCTTCACGAACAAGACTTCCTCAAATTTGCCGAACAGCATCGGCAACAGGACCTGAACGAGGAAGATAGAGCGGGACCATCACGACAACAACCTCGTCCCTCGAACCAGATTGTCGAGGGAAGAAATGATGAGATCCCCAGGAGACAGCATGATCGCCGAGAAAACATTGCCTCACCTCGGCGAGGTTCAACTTCTCCTCATCATAACGTCGTCCCTTCCCGACGTGACGAGGAGTACCGAAGAGAGAGGACACCACCTCGTCGAAACGTCGACCATTTTCGACGTGACGAGGACGACCACAGAGAGGGAAGATTCACCATTTACAGCCGAATCGTTACTCCCTTTACCAACAAAATTCTCTATACTCCGCTCCCATCAACATATAGAGTTCCATCTATCAAACCCTACAATGGTTCCTGTGACCCGAACAACTTTTTGTCACAGTACCAATACAACATGCTGAACCAGGGTTTAGTCGAGGACGTCTATATGTGCAAAGTCTTCCCCGAACTATTGGTGGACAATGCACGAAAGTGGTTCGACAACCTACCGCGCTGCAGCATAGGGTCGTATGCCGACCTGCTGGATGCCTTTGAAAGACGCTTCTTCCAGAAAGCCGAAGCAAAAATGAGTTCAGCTCAACTTCTTACCTTGAGACAAGGACGAGGAGAATCAATCAGCGACTTTTTGGCTAGATTTTACAATGAAAGCCTCAAGGTCGATCGCCTCTCGGACGACGTCCTCATTTCGGCATTCCAAAATGCCATCCACTCCGGCACTCTCTTTAGGGAGCTCGTAAAAGAGCGCCCCCAAACCTCCAAACAACTATGGAGAATTGTGGATACATTCGCCGAAGCGGATGAGGCCGATAGGAAGAAGCGGGCTATTGACCGACCTGAAGGGCAAGAAAAGAAAAGAAGGGAAGAACGAACCGATCACGGGCCAACCCGACGAGGTGCCCTTGAGAGAATCCAACGAGGTCCACTAGCATCCCGCCTCGGACCTCGGCCTAGTCAGGAACAAGATCGGTTCGCTCCGCTAAGCAAGCCTCGAGCAGAAATCTACGAACTCCACACGAACTTGTTCTCAAAGCCTCCACCTTTGTCCCGAACTGGATCGAAGAGACGACCAAAGGACAAGTACTGCGAGTTCCATGAGGACCACGGCCACGACACAGAGGAGTGCAGAAACCTCGCCTCGGAAATCGACCACCTAGTGCGAGATGGCACTCTTGGAAAATACCGAGGTCGAAATCAACAGGAGACCCGATCTCGGAGCAGAAACAAGCGAAGTAGAAACAGGGGGGAAAACTGCAAACCCCACCACGATAAGAAACCGAGGCATGACGACGAGGACGAGGATGGAGATCAGCCTCAGTACGATGGTGTCATTGCCGCCATCATCGGGCTGCCGCAAGGTTCGACGAGGTCCTCGCTGAAAGCCGAGGCTCGAAACCAACCATCGGAAGAACCCTCTCACAAGAGGTTCAAAAAGGACGAGGTCATTACCTTCTCTAGTGATGACCCCGTCCCTCACACCTCGCCTCATCAAGATGCCACCATTATTGAAGCCGTGGTGGCCAATAAATTAGTGCACCGAGTATTCATCGACAGTGGGGCCTCGGTAAGCGTACTCTTCAAGAGCTGCTTCGGCAAACTTGACATCGAAGAAGCACGCCTAAAGCCAGCACCCGTCCCGTTAAAAAATTTCACACAAGAGGAGACCTCGACGGATGGTACGATCTCGCTCCCCGTGACGGTAGGACGAAGCCCATTATCTACTACAAAGATAATCCACTTCTTCGTCGTCAAAGCCAACTCTCCTTACAACATTATCTTAGGAAGAGATTGGCTGATAGCGACGAGAGCAGTCTGCTCGGCCTACCACTTGACAATCAAAATCCCGTCAAGGAACGGGGTTATCACGCTTCGGGGAAATCAAACACAGGCCAAGGAGTGCATGCAGGTCGCACTCCGAGGTTCTGGTGTGCAACATCCCCAAGCATAACAATTACAGAACCCCGAAGTGACGAAGTCGACCTCGTCCGCTGCAGAACCTCTAGAAGACATCGTACTATACGAAAACGACGCATCCAAGGTCGTCAAGGTCGGTTTCGTCGGGGGAACCGAACTCCGAGGTCAAGTTATACAACTACTTCGGGAGTTCAGAGATATCTTTGCCTGGTCACCTCTAGATATGACCGGAGTATCACCAAATATCATCACCCACCACCTCAACATCGATCCCGAGGTGAAACCAATTCGGCAAAAGCAACGAGCTTTTGCTGCCGAGAGAAATCAGGTGATACACGACGAGGTACGCCAACTACAGCGAGCCGATATTTTATTCGAGGTAAAATATCCGACGTGGCTGGCTAACCCCGTAATGGTAAAGAAGCAAGGAGGAGGATGGCGCATGTGTATTGATTATACCGACCTCAACAAACACTGCCCTAAGGATTGTTACCCCCTCCCCAACATCGACAAGAAAGTGGAAGCCCTCGTCGGTCACGAGGTGTTTAGTTTCCTCCACCTGTACAAAGGCTATCACCAAGTCCTTATGAGTACCGAGGACGCTCCGAAGACAGCCTTCGTTACAGACTTCGGCATTTTCGCTTACAAGAAAATGCCCTTCGGACTCAAAAACGCTGGAGCCACATATCAAAGGATGGTTGACAAGATATTCGAACTTCACGTCGGCCAGATTGTTGAAGTATACGTCGACGACATCGTCGTCAAAAGCAAAAAAGTCAACACTAGCTTAAACGACCTCCAGGTCGTCTTCAAACTACTTCGCGAGGTGAACCTGAAGTTAAACCCAGGAAAATGTACTTTCATGGTCCACTCCGGAAAATTCCTAGGATGCTGGGTCTCTCGCGAAGGATTAAAAGCCAATCCAGCAAAGGTCAAGGTCGTCCAAGAGATGCAAGTGCCGAAGTCAATCCACGACGTGCACAGGTTAACGGGCTGCCTGGCCGCACTCAGCCGATTCCTATCTAAAGCAGCCGAGAAGCAACTCCCATTCTTCAAAATCTTAAAGAAGGCCCCGAATTTCGAATGGGACGACGAGCACAAGTTAGCCTTCGAGAATTTGAGAAGGTATCTCAACAACTTGCCCACATTGTCCGTCCCAAGAGAAGGCGAAGTTCTTTCTTTATACCTCGCCGCCTCGGACGAGTCAATAAGCGCAGTCTTAGTACGAGAAGGACCTCGGCAGTTACACATATACTTCATAAGCCGAGCTCTAAAAGGGCCAGAAACGAGGTACCAACCCCTGGAGAAGGTCGCACTTGCCTTGGTGAATGCTGCAAGACGACTTCGACCATACTTTCATGCTCACCCCATACAAGTATTAACCGACCTCCCACTTCGGCAAGTGCTCACGAAGCCAGAAGCTTCGGGGAGAATCGCCAAATGGGCGGTCGAACTTGGCGAGCATACGATCTCCTTTGCACCTCGGCATGCTATCAAAGGACAAGCACTGGCGGATTTCCTAGTAGAGGCAGTATTCGCCGAACCTCCGAAATCCTCCAAACCTCCCGAGGAGAATACCGAAGAAGAAACGCCGAAGACACCTCCAGTAGATTGTTGGAAAGTTTACGTGGATGGGGCGTCGGGCAAAAAAGGAAGTGGGACCGGAATTCTGTTCGTCAGCCCGGAAGGGAAGGAAATCCCTTATGCTCTACGGTTAAGCTTCCCAACCACAAATAACGAAGTGGAATACGAAGCCCTGATAGCCGGACTTCGCCTCGCACAAACTCTTCAACTACGAGCTATACAAGTTTACAGTGACTCCCAGATCATAGTGAGTCACATCCTGGGCAAATACGAAGCACGGGATGAGAGAATGAAAAAATATCTCCATAAAGTCAAAACTTTACAAGAAAGCTTCTCATACTTTGAGTTGATACGAATCCCGAGAGGCGATAACGACCAAGCTGATGCACTAAGCAAACTCGCCTCGTCATCCACAGCCTCTCTTGTAGAAGAAGTCACAACTCGAAGTATCGACGAAGCCGAAGTGAATATGGTGTCCGATGACGCGCCGAGCTGGATGACACCACTTCGGGATTATTTAGAAAGAGGCGAGCTCCCTGCCGACAAGATTGAAGCTCGAAAGCTTCAAAGCAAGTCAGTCAAATATGTTCTCGATCAGGGAGTATTGTATAAAAGGTCGTATCTTCAACCTCTTCTAAGGTGCGCATGACCGAACCAAGCGAACTACATATTACGTGAAGTGCACGAAGGATCCTGTGGTAGTCACATCGGAGCTCGGGCTCTAACCAGAAAGATTATAAGATGGGGATACTATTGGCCGACCATGCTCCAGGACGCAGTCGACCTCGTCAAGAAGTGTCCGAAGTGCCAGATCCATGCAAACGTCCCGAGGTTACCTCAAACCGAGCTAACTAGCATGCAAAGCCCATGGCCCTTTATGCAATGGGGGATAGACATCGTTGGCCCGTTTGAGCAAGCCCCTGGCCAGCTGCGATTCCTAATAGTAGCCATCGACTACTTTACGAAGTGGGTAGAGGCCGAACCTCTTGCAAAGATTACGAGCAAAAAAGCCCTCAACTTCGTCTGGAAGAACGTAGTCTGCCGCTTCGGTATACCTCACGTCCTCGTTTCGGATAATGGAACTCAGTTCACTGACAAGGCGTTTAGAGAATGGTGCTCCGAACTCAACATTCAACAGAAATTCACCTCGGTAGCGCACCCTCAGGCAAATGGCCAAACCGAAGTCACGAACCGGACAATAGTCAAGGGTTTGAAGACTCGCCTCGACAAAGCCAAAGGAGATTGGGCAAAAAATTTACCTCAAGTTCTCTGGTCCTACCGAACTACTCCTCGGACGTCCAATGGAGAAACACCATATAACCTCGTCTACGGAACCGAGGCGGTGATCCCAGTAGAGATCGGCTTGCCAAGCCCCCGAACTATAAATTTTACGGCCAATGCCAACGAAGAAGGCCTCCGAACTAATTTGGACCTATTGAAAGAAAAACGAGAACGAGCTTACATACAAGAAGCTCGGTACAAGCAGCAAGTAGCTCGGTATTATGACAACCGAGTGAAGCATCGACAATTCCAAAAAGGCGACTTCGTCCTCAGAAATAATGAAGTTAGTAAGGCAGAAAAGCTCGGTAAACTAGAAGCAACCTGGGAAGGTCCCTATCAAATCCAAGATGTCCTCGGCAAAGGGTCGTACAAGCTAGTCCACATATCTGGCGAGCCAGTACCCCGAACTTGGCATATTTCTCACTTAAAGAAATATTACTTGTAATTTAAGACAATTCGAATTTTATTTCTCATATATAGGGTTTTATAAAGTATTTATTCTGTGTACATGTCCAAATTAAGCTAAAACTCCAATTATGGAGTAGCCTCTAGGGAGACCACTCCTATCGATAAATTCGACAAACAAGGAACTAGAAAGCCTAAACTTCGTCCTTAGACGAAGTGGCTGATTCAAAGCCTAAACTTCGTCCTTAGACGAAGTGGCTGATTCTAAGCCTAAACTTCGTCCTTAGACGAAGTGGCTGATTCGAAGCCTAAACTTCGTCCTCAGAATGGCGGAAAGAAATTCGTCAAACTTCGACTTCGTCTTCAAAAGGAAGTTCGGCATAAGACGAAGTAACTCCGAAGTACATACTAATCATCACAAACATCTGGAAGCAAACTTGATTACACAAATTAAGTAAAGCTTTAGAGAAGTAATGATGATGAAAAGTTGTATTTTATTTCATAAGAATATGTATTACAATCATGGTGGAGGGTCCGAGCCCGGAGACCTACTACTAAAATTGAGATACTTCTCCACGAAGCCCAGACCCGAGCTCGAGCTGGCGCCATGACCAAGCACCGAGTCTAAGAATGCCATCCCTTCACCACGGCCAAAACCACCTCGGCCTCGACCTGAAGGCGTAGATCGACCTCGGCTTGGAAGCACAGCTCGTCCTCGGCCGCCTGAAGCGCGTCGCCCTCCACCTCGAGACATGATGGCAAGAGTCTCTTCTCGAGTTCGACCCAAAGTAAAGGGAGGAGCGCCAGCCGAACTTTGTTCTAACTGACCCGAAGAGGAAGCCTCGAGTGAAGCCTTCTTAGACTCGACCCACCTCTTCAGCTTCGGGTTCCTCTTCAGAATAATTTTGTACATGGATCCGAGCTTGAGAAGCGCCTCTTCCTGCTCTCGAACTTGCCAGGAGTCATCGCCGTACTTCTCTATGTACTTCTTCGTACGAGCTCGGACCTCTTTTATTTGTGTGTGGACCTCGTATATGGTCAGGCCACCATTCCTATGTATACGGTCCTCGTATTCTTCATGCTCCTCGGCTACGGCCTTAAAGGTCTGAAGGTCGTCCTTGACCTGCTTGAACTTATCCTCCAGCTCCAAGAACCTCGCGTGCTCCTCGTCCAGCTTCTCCTGGGCCAACTGAAGCTTCGCCTCGAGCTCGGTCTCGATGTTGGCAGCTCGGCTTTTCCAACACGCGGCCTCGACCTCGGCAACTTCGGCAGCCCGACGAAGCTCATCTATTTCTGGTTCAAGCAGCGAAGTCCTGGAGAAGTCAAAAGCAGACTACAAAAAAAAATATATATATAAATAAGCAGTTCAGCAAGAGGCACACTTCAAGGGAAAGTATTTTATATACGTGTAAAAAGCGCCTCCCTAATAGAGACGTGATACAAGCTAAAGAAAAGAAAAACAAAACTACTACGCCTCATCCCCACCGACCTCAGGCCCCTCAGCGCCGCCGCCCTCACCTCCTCCCTCCTCGGCATCGGCAGCTGGCCTCCTAGCCAGATCGGCAATGACGGCCTCAAGACTGTCATCCCGATCCACCGGGCAGTGCCGAACCGCCTGCTCGGACAGCAGGGTCTTCTGCTGCGCGAGCCGCTCCACCACCGGGATGGCCGCGGTGCACTCCACGAGCACCTCCGCGTACTCCCGCAGCATCTCCTCCTTAGTTACCTTTTCATACCCGTACTTGACTTTATCAAGCTCGGGGTAATCCTTGGCAACTAAGTCGAGCGCTGCCGAAGTAATCGGCGTGCTCATGGCGGTCACCAGCTGCGCCGCCACGGTGCCGAAGTACTTGGAACGGAAAATCCGCTCGGCAAGCGCTCGCAGCACGCCGCCCTGCTCGGCCGCCGCCCGGGCCATCCTCTCCCTCTCCTCGGCCAGCTCCCTCCTCAACCTCGCCGCCTCGGCCTCCACCTCGGCCACCTTCCACTCCGCCGCGAGCAGCTCGACCAGGGTCCTGGCCTCCTGCTCCTCCGCCTTCGCCGCCTCGGCCCTCGCCCCCTCGAGCTCGGCTTTCAGGGCCCTGAACTGCCCGACTCCGTCAATGACGAAGTGCGAGAGGGCGTTCAGCCCGTCCAGCACCATGTTCGCCTCCTGCACAGAATATGTCAGCACAGAACAAGAAAAAGAATCAAAATAGACAAGGCTAAAAACTCTTTCCACTCACCTCGGGAAACGGGGCCCTACGAGCCTCCCCCGACCCGGATGCCCGAGCATCCGGGCCTCTCACCTCCTCCCTCCGAGGTTCCTCCAGGTCAATTATAGGCGGAGTCACCTCGGTCTCCACCCTCTCCGCCCTCTCCCGGCGCGGCGTCTCCTCGGCGGCCGAAGTGACTCTCGGCCTCTTCTTCTTCTTCCTCAGGGCCGCTTGCAAAACTTCAGGATCCACTGCAGAAGTAAAGCAAAAATTAAAATCTAGTTCGGAGAAACGAGGACGGACAACACAACCCAGAAACCTCACCCGGATCCACGTCGGCAACGGCGTCACAGGGGCTTAGCCCATGCCTCGACAACTCAGCCTCGGCATATTTCCTCTTAATCATGCCGAGGTTCGCCAAGCTCGCCTCGACTTCGCCGACGGGATCCACCCTCAGTTGCGGCCCAAACTTGACTGAGGACCAGTCATGCCGAGGCACTCCCTCCGCTCGGCAGAAGAAAAATTTCTTCTGCCAGTTTGATACCTTCGACGGGGTGGCAAGCTTGAATTTATTGGTAGGGGAAAGATACACCCACCCCGTCGGCGCCCGCTTCACCCTAAAGAAGCGCAGCAAAGAACCTAACGAGGCCGAGTCTCCGCGGCTGCCGACCTCTATACAAAAACCGACGATCTGCTTGATCGACGTCGGCGCTAACTGCCCCAGAGGCAGCCTCCACCTCTCCAAAAACTCTACAAAAATGGGGCTCAAGGGAAAACGAAGACCAAAATGTAAGTAGTCTTCGTAAACAGTAAAAAAACCTACAGGCGGGGAGCAACCCCTATCCTCCGCCCGAGGAACAACTAACTCCATGGACTCCGGGAAAACAAAATGGCGGGCCAGATTCACCATGTGCGAGTCACTCATGGTGGAAGAAAAATCCAGCACCGCACCCGACTCAGCTAGGGGTAAGAACTCAACCTCCCGAAATACGGGAGGGGAAAAAGCACGGGTAAAAACCCTAACAGAAGCCCTCGCCGGAAAACTCCTAATCGGCGAGGGAGACCCTACTACCTCAAGATCAACTGGGGTGCGAGAAGAAGAAGACGAAGAAGAAGAAGAAGACGAAGAAACCATAATAGCAAATACTTACTTGATTCAAAGGATTCAAAGGATTCAAAGGATGAAGGTTTCTCTCGAAGTTGAAATCGACAAATGGCAGAAAGGTTGAGAGCTTTTTGCAGATGGGAAAGTGTTTGTTAGTAGGGTTGCGAAAAGTAAAAAGTGTTTGTTAGCTTCCAAAGGAAGCCTTTATAGACATCACTTCACCTTTTCCCAACCGCCTCTTTTTCAAAATCCCGCCTCTTCGGCTCCTCCAACAGGAATGCGACACGTGTCGCCCGCGACCTTCTACAACAGCTGTCTTCCACCACTACGATTACTACTTCGGCTTCGTCAAAAGCTTCACCTCGATTTCGGTCACAACCAAAGCTTCACCTCGACTTCGGTCACAACCAAAGCTTCACCTCGACTTTGGTCACAACCAAAGCTTCACCTCGACCTCAGCAACTACAAGATCTCCACCTCGTCCAGATCTTCACTTCGTCCAGCACACCCACCTCGTCAAGATCTCCACCACGGTGCCGATCTTCTTTTGAGGAGGGGATGTGATGGGATGTAGCCCATCAAAACAAGGCCCAATAGAAGCCCGTTAGTGGCACCTCGGCCCAAGAGCAGCTCGGCCCAACTGTTTGGCCCAATAGCTCGGTCCATAAGCCCAGCACCTCAGCCCACTTGGTATAACCGCCTCTAACTTGTCTATAAATAGGCTCTCAAGGCTAGATTAAAACACATTCTGTAATTGCTATTCTCAAATCATAAATACATCAGCTCTCCTCTCCGTGGACGTAGACTTCATTAAAAGTCGAACCACGTAAATCCCGTGTTATTACTTTCTACACCTCGTACAACTTCACTTCGAAAATTAAGATCGATCATGTTTTTTTTGCAGACACCGTGCAACCTAAATTCTAAGCGCTAGACCAAAACTTAATGTAAGATGGGTGTTAAAAGAAAAATATTATTCTAAGATAAGTTGGAATTGTGAATCCAAAATTTTATCTGAAATTATCCTCTGACATAAAAATGATGTTAAACTATCATTACTAATAATGGTGCTGCCTGGAACAAAGAAAGAAGTGTCCAGACAAGAGACCTAAAAGGTGAGCAACCCAACACTCGAAAGTAGTAAAGTTGCAACCTTTTGCAAGCAAGAACCTGATTCAAAGTTCCACACCCACAACAACAACTCACACTCGGCTCAAAAGTTTTGTGCAGTTACCCAATTTTAGAAGATACAGAGCTGGGAAACACGGTGGTGCTTCTATTCTATGGAGGAAAGAAGTATGTTGTGGCACACCAAGAAAGAGACCGGGTAAAGGGTTAGAAAGAGAAAACTCAAAGAGGCTCTTACATGTGCTTGTACGTTTAGCGAGAGAGAGAGAGAGAGAGGGCGTGTTTTGTATTTTGTTTTTTTCTTTCTTTTAGATGGTGCAGCTTTGTTGAAGGCTTCTGAAGAAAGGAGCAGCAGTCAAGGTAGGTGAATGAGAAATTAGGAATATTTTTTAATTGCATGTGTTATTATGCATCTGATCTCTTGGGATTAGGGCTGTTCCTGCCTGGAAATAATGGGAAACGAGATAAAAGGATTAATTTTTCTTTATTCTTTTTGCTTCTTTTCATGTCAATAATTTTTTTTGGTTCGGTGCTTCTGGAATTTGTGTTGTTCCTGGGCTTTTTGTCTTTATTTTCTTGGTTCTCTTCTCTTTGCTATGGCTACATCACCCTTGAATGGAAGTATTTCACTTTTTTTTTTCTGGAAATAAATATTGAGTGGAGGATGCTGCTAAATTGGGTGGGTCTTTTTTATTGAGATATTGCCATAAACTCTCTCTCTTTCTGGATGGATGGATGGATTTTCATGGCAGGCTTGGAAATTTTTGGCATCTGTAGCTTCTATTGATATGTAATTTGCTAGTATGGGTTTGAATAATTGTGATTAAATTTAGGTAAGTTCTTGACTAGACTGTAGAGGATGCTTTCAATTTCTTTCCCCATTAACAAAAGTTTATCTTTAGGTATGGCATACTAACACAACCAATATATCAGCAATGTCTTCACTCTAAGTGTATAAAACTGCTCCCATTTAGCTGCATAAAATGTGTCTCCATACTGACTGTGTGATTCAAGAAATATCACCCTCGTGTTTTCTTTTTTACTGCTCCCCTCCCTCTTCCTTGGGTGCGAGAGGGGTGTAGCAAGTCGTCCTTCCCCGAGTTTAACATATTCTTCTCACTGGCCATGAAATTTGATGCTTTTGAATCGTGCTTCATAATTAAAGTTTGTGTTAACTTATGGATATACCTCAAGTGGAGTTTAGAGTTGGATAATTTTTGAACTTCATGTATGACTTATTACTTAAAACCTGGTCAGAGAGGATTCTCCTATGTGACTTGTTGCCTATTCCTATTTTGTGCTGAATTATACAGATCAAGTTCATGAGATGTTATGTTATTTTTTGCTTTCAATAAATTAGAAGTACCACATATGCATGATAAGTTGTGCTTCCTTTTAGGATGCTCTGAAACCGTCTTATGTACAACATTTTCGTTTAGCTCGATGGCAGAACACAAACAGATTGTTTGGATTGCAAAGTCTGAACTTTCGATACTCGTGCAGGTTATTGTGGGAGAAACAGTAATGCTGAGAACATGGGGAAGAAGGGAAGCTGGTTTTCAGCAATCAAAAAAGTTTTTACACCCAACTCAAAGGACAAGCGAGCCGATGTAAGTCAAATCCATTAACTTTGGTCACCTTTAACTTGTATTTATTGTCTTAAGTAAATCTTAGTCATACTCATTTCAATTATCAGCCAGAAAAGATGTCGAAAATTCATATTGTATCCTGCATTCGTCATTTTTTTCCGTGGATCACCCTCCAACTGTTGATAAATTGTTTCAATAACTTTTTCCAGATATTAGATGTCTCCTTGTTTTTAATCTTGGCAAGTTTGCTGTGTTTGAGAATATTTAGTTCTGAAAATAAAAGGAGCTATCTTGAAACTTTCCTCTCAATTTTATGCTGTTTCAGGGAACTGTCAAGAAGAGCAGCAGCACGGAAAAGAAGAAGGGTAAGGGAGCATTTCGTCCCCTGTTCAGAGAGCCAAGCAGCATCGAGAAAATATTAGGGGAAGCTGATGAACTTCTGATCAGGCCTCCTACATCTTCTGAAAGGCCAAATTTTCCCCCTGCTTTACCTGCAAGGCCAGTCTCACCAAGGCCTGCTTTGCCAAAAGCAGCTTCTTCCCCTAAATCTTCCTCTCCAAGGGTCGCTTCTCCGAAAGCTCCTTCTCCCAGGGTTGCTTCTCCAAGGGCTGATTCTTCAAAAACATTCTTATCTACTGGTGCCGTTTCTCCCAAGGCTGCTCCTCCTACTGCTTTTGCTACTGGGGCTACTTCTTCCAAGACTGCTGCTCCTCCTCCATCTAAGGCTGCTGCTCTTTCCAAGGCCGCTTCTCCTAAGGTAACTCAAAGCAGAAAGGAAGCTAGGTATGTGCAGAGGGCAGAACCGACTTTAAGAGACCAGCAACTTTCGGCCACAAAAATTCAGGCTGCATATAGAGGTTGCGTGGTAATATTCTAATTCACTGAGAAGGTTGCTTGTAGAATGTTTTTTGGGCCTTTACTTGATCATGTATACACTGGTTTTCACCATGACCCCCAACCTTGATAGACTGTATTTTTGGAAATGACAGGCAAGACGGAGTTTCAGAGCTTTGAGGGGTTTAGTGAGGCTTGAATCTGTGGTGAAAGGACAGAATGTAAAACGGCAGACGATGAATGCCATGAAACAAATGCAGCTCCTGGTACGGGTTCAAACACAAATTCAGTCGCGGAGGATCCAAATGTTAGAGAGCCAGGCTCTCCAGCACCAAGCATATAAGAATGATAATGAAGCCGAAAGTACCATGAGCAAATGGAACAACCAGCTGGTGAGTTCTTATATACAAGTCACTCATTTCTAAATTTTGTCTACTTTGAATGTCACCATCTTCAACACGTATTCTGCTGTAGGTTTTAATTCATTGCAATGTCTTAACTCTTAAGCATGTAAAACTGCTATATTCAATTGTGTCGCAAGCTCAAAATGCCATTTATATTTCATTTTGCACGAGATGCATTCTGTTAAATTTGACATCATTTCAAATTTCTGAATTTCTTCCCACTTTTGTATGGTCCCGGTCCAGTCTGAGGCTGGCCAAAATGGAGATTGGGATGATAGCAGGCTAACAAAGGAAGAAGCCGAAGCAAGGCTGCTGAAAAGAGTGGAGGCTGTCATAAAGCGAGAGAGAGCAATGGCATATGCATACTCTAACGCGGTATTTATTCAATCCTATTTGTCTGCCTTTTCGATTTTTCAATTTATTGCTTTTTCTGCACTCTCTGTATGGTGGTTTCGAATCGTTTGCTGCAAATTTTAAAATTCCAAAAATATAGATCACTCTTGGCTTTGAAGAATGCAGTCACTTAGAATTTGGCCTTTTAACTTATTTTGCTTCTGTTATTCGTGTATATCACAATAGCTATGGAAATCTACTCCAAAATCGGCTCAAAATTCTTCCAGCATGAGATCAAACGGATTCCCATGGTGGTGGAACTGGTTAGAACGCCAGCTACCTCAAGCCGGTATCTCTCAGAGCCCAGCTGCAACGAGGAGCACCATGCTAACTCCTCCTAGGTCAGTCTCGGAGTTCAAGCCGAGCCCTTTCCCTGCAAGCAGCATTAAGCTCGGAAATCTCATGTTCGACAATCATGAGTCTGTCACACCCCGATCTTCCAGGTCAGCAGTCCCTGTCAGAGCCAAACAGTTTCAGACAACTCCAACTAGGACTCCTCAAGAAAGCAGCTCAAGTTACATCAAGTACTCAAAACCAAGAGCGAATGCAGCTAATTCAGCTTATGATGGATCAGTGAAAGACGATGATAGTCTCATGAGTTGCCCCCCGTTTTCGGTGCCTAATTACATGACACCTACTGTCTCAGCCAAAGCAAAAGCGAGAGCTTATAGCAACCCGAGGGAGAGGTTTCCAGGGACTAGTCCTGGGAGCAGCAACTCAACGAGAAGGTTCTCATTTCCTTTGACTCCGAATGTCGGTTCTTTCAAGTGGAACAAAGGGTCTAACAGGGAGACTGTGTCGCAAATTGGATCGGAGAAACGTGAAGACTCGCGATCAATTGGAGACTTGAGCGTGGATTCGACGGTTTCTATGCCTGCAGCTTTAGTTGGGAGAAGGCCATTTAATAGGTTTGTGTGAATTTTGTGGATCTGTGTTTTGTTGTAAGGTTATTGACTATTGAGGTTGATCTTTTAGTTTTAGTTTTTGTATACTGTTGATGTATGAAGGGTTGAAATTTTTATGTGTGTATATTTAATCTCTTTGGAGTTGGCGAAAAGTTAATTTAGTTAGTATTTTCTTGAGAAGCAGCAAAAATGTCACTGAACTGCGAAGCCATGTTTTGGATTTTGCAAGTGAATTTACAAAGAAGTGATCTAAATGGAATTATAATAAAGAGTTAATTATACAAACTAGCAAAGAAGACGGTAAAAGATAAATAATAATCATAAACATAATATTATTTAAATTCATTCATACGATTCATACGTACATACAGTTTAATAAAATTAAGTATCACATATGAATGGTACGATTCGATACAATTCATACTATTCATACTCAAAAATGTAAAATATAATTACAATGGTATTTTAGTACAATAATATAAAATATAATTACAATGGTATTTTAGTACAATAATATAAAATATAATTACAATGGTATTTTAGTACAATAAATTTATAAATAGCTAGAATTTAATTATTATTATGTTGGTAGCTATTATTTGTCTTTTACAATCTTTTTTGGCTATTTTATATTATCACTAACAACAATTTATTTTGTACGGAGTTCACAATCAAATTGTCTTAAATATGAACCAAAATTTATACATATATTATTTTGATATATTACACAAATTCTATTTTTATTCACTTACAAATAAATTATAATTTTAATACATTATATACAAATTTAATGTATAATTAATTTATATTATATTATAATCAGAACATGTTCCTAATTCCTGTTTAATGATTACATCTAATATATTCCAAAAATATAATTAAAAGAGCTTGTACTTTATGGGGGAAGCTGGACACTTTTTTCTTGTAGGTTTAAAGAATTAAACCGCATTTATAATTAAAGATTTATGGACTACTATTTAATAGGATATTAATTGATAATCATGTGTACTAAATTTATTATTTTAATTCATATTTATTAAAAAAATATTACAATATAATAATTCGTTTTAATATTTATTAGAATTTTTTTTAAAAATAAAATTTTATATTCTATTTTAAATTTATCAATCCTAAAAATTAATTAAACTTAACATTAAATATTAAAAAATAATTATAACTCATATTTGGTGGAATAAATATGTAATACTAACTATAAAATTAAAATAAAACACATAAAATGAAATTTTGAGATAAACTAAAAATACGTATATTAAAATTTAAGCGTAAAATATAAAATATAAACAAGTGTGACACTTAATTTTATTTAATAATTAAGGGCTATAAAAAGAAAATAAATATTATTACTAATAGTAGTTACTAAGATGCAAATTGTAAGATATTGGATTTAGGATCGTAATATGTAGGATAATGAATAGTTTAAAATATGATATATATATATATATATATATTTTATATGTATCATAAATCTTAAACCATAAAGTGTCAAGATATCATTAATGCAATAAAAAATATTATTCTCTCCGTCCCATTAAAAGTGGCCACGTTTAACTAAATCTATGAGAATTTTTTATCCCATTAAAAATGGCCACGTTTAACCAAATCTATGAGAATTTTTTAGTTAAATATGATCACATTTAGTAGGACAGAGATGATATCATTCGCTTCTTTACTTTGATATCAAACACGTAGAAAGCTAAACTATATGACTAGACTAGTTTAATATCTAGACTTCTATTCTATAATTGATATTAATTGATTATTAGATCACGACGTACCGTCTCTAAATTTAAGGCCATTTAAAGCACCAAATACGAATTAAAGACATGATGTACTCAACTAAACAAAATTATTACTGAACCAGTAGAGCATAAATCTAAAAAGATGAAAAAGAGACTCATTCAGGAACAGGAAAATATTATTGTGATTTGAATTGAATTTCGATGAAAGAATATATCAATGACAAGTTAATTCGATAAGTTTATTTACCACTTATTTATATTAGCAAAGAAGAAATCAAAATTTATCTTTATTGAAAAATCGAAGAAAAAACTCTTTCATTCAAAACTAAAAAAAGAAAGAGGACTGAAATCTATACACTGATTCTTTTCTTCGCAATTTTTTTTGAACCGTATGCATCAAAAGGTGCATGTATGGTTCCGGAGTCCCAGTATTGTTGATCTCATTTAACCAAATCTGCGAGTATTTTATTAACGGCTAAGAATAATGGAATAGAGAGAATTTTTAATTTGATACACCAATAAAATAATTTAATTTTATGTTATTAAATAGAATTCAAGTTTTGCTTAATTTATTATTATTAGTTGAATTATACGTATTGAATAGATAAATTCATTTACTTACAAAGAAATTACTCTGATAACTATGAAGCTTTTTTTTCTTATTCAATAATTTATTTTTTATAAAATTATATAATATTTACTAATTTGGTATTTCAAAGAAAAAACGTTTATAGGTATGTGATTTGTAACTCAGTTTGATTTTATTTTTTCCCATGATGAATTGGCGTATGTGTCATTTCAAACATAGAATAAAGATAAAAACTGAAAAATATATTACGATTATTTACATAAATATTTTAAAGTTTAGTTACAAAAATATTGTATTTACGGGCACTAGCTCTTCTTTATTCATGTTTATTAAATCTCTTACTGGATGATTTTGATAGTAAACATGCACATGCACATGACATGACTAACAATATGTGGATGAGTCACGTGCACGTTATGTTTGTAACTACTTTAGTAATTTGATTAAGTTGAAACTTTTAAGATTTTGTAACATGTCCTGCCTCTGCCTGCGTTCAATTATTGTGTACGTAAATGAGGTTCAAATTTCATTCCATGCATAATACATACAAATTAAATTACTTTAAGTTTCTATATAAGATGTAGAGCAGAGCTTATAATTAGCAAAAGCACCTCTCTTCACCATCTTCTCCACACTCTCTCTCTCTCTCTGAACATCACAACAAGAGAAGACAATCAAAGCAGGATGGCGCTGCAGCTGAACGTAGTCACCTTTTCATCTCTAAAATCCTCCTCCTTTGCTGATCTTCCACCGGTTGCTACCCTCCGATCTCCCTACTTTTGCATGGCTTCCTCTATTCGCTCTGCTTCTAAGTATGCTCCTTCTTCCTTCTTTTGGCTTTCTTTATTTGTTTTCTGGGAAGGTTTGGTATTTCTCTCCACTTTCTCTTGCTTTCTGTTGTTTCTTCCCATCTTATTGCGTTTACTAATATCATGTATTCTTTGTTATTAGCCGTGATGGTTTTTCTTTTTTCTTTTTTCTTTTTTTGGTTTTTTAACAGCTGTTTGTAATCTTGGATTAGTGTGATTTTTTTCTTGTCTTCCGATAGCAATAATCTCTGTATGGCTGCACTAATCTTCTGTAGAGCTGTCAAGACTATCAAGAAGCATTTTCGTCCACCGCATGAGGCGCATGTTCAAGCAACACACTCTATGCCTCCTGAAAAAATCGAGATCGTTAAGTCTTTGAATGATTGGGCTAAGGATAATGTTCTAGTCCACCTTAAGCCAGTGGAGAAATGCTGGCAGCCTCAGGATTTGCTGCCAGAACCATGCACAGATGAATTCCATGATGAGGTGAAGGAAATGAGGGAAAGAGCAAAAGAGATTCCAGACGATTATTTTGTAGTGTTGGTTGGCGACATGATCACAGAGGAAGCTCTTCCTACGTACCACTCAATGCTTAATAGACACGATGGCGTGCAAGATGAAACGGGGGCTAGCCAAACTTCGTGGGCAATTTGGACAAGGGCATGGACTGCTGAGGAAAACAGACATGGTGACCTTCTAAATAAGTATCTTTACCTCTCAGGACGAGTGGATATGAAACAAATCGAGAAGACTATCCACTATCTCATTGGATCTGGAATGGTAACTCAATCTTCACTGCTTTAGTTCTATATAGATGTTCTAATAACTGTATATTCTTCAGGATCCTCGTACGGAGAACAATCCATACCTTGGATTCATCTACACATCATTCCAAGAACGGGCTACTTTCATCTCCCATGGCAACACTGCAAGGCTTGCCAGGAAGCATGGGGACTTGAAACTGGCTCAAATCTGTGGTTGTATCGCAGCAGATGAGAAGCGTCATGAAACTGCATATACCAAGATAACGGAGAAGCTATTTGAGATCGACCCCGATACAACAGTGGTAGGTTTTGCTGATATGATGAGGAAGAAAATCACTATGCCGGCACGCTTGATGTATGATGGGCGTGATGATAACCTCTTCCAGAACTTCTCTGCTGTTGCTCAGCGCCTGGGGGTTTACACTGCCAAAGACTATGCTGACATTGTACAACACTTGGTGAGTAGATGGGGAGTGGCTAATTTGAAAGGACTATCTGCTGAAGGGGAAGAAGCTCAGGAATACCTGTGTGGGTTGCCTATGAGAATCAGAAGGTTAGAGGAGAGGGCTCAAATGAGGGCCAAACAAGCACCCAGGATCCCATTTAGTTGGGTACACGACAGAGAGATGCAACTCTGAGTTGGTCGATGCTTTCGTCTTTCTTTCGTTGGTTTTAACTACTGGTAGGGGTGGGATGTTTCACAGTTTCGACGTTTCTCGTTGGGAGACAGATTTTATTAGATGCTAGTTTGTTGAAAGAATGATATTAGATCTTCATAAAGTTGTCGCTCTCTAGTTTATAATGATGATATATATATATATATATATATATATATATATATACTATATGTTTGGGAAATGTAAAATAAGAATTCTGCAAGATGTATTCAATGTTTTAAAAATCAGACCGAACCGGCCGGTTCGACCGATTTAACCGCGAACTGGTCAAGTAAACGGTTCGATTATGTTAATTTGGGGTCATTCAATTGACCCAATGCAAACTGGTCAAAACCGGCAAGAACCGGAAACCGAATTCACTAATTTATTTCAAAAAAATTTGTGGAATTTTGTTAGAAGTAAAGATTGAACGTTTAACCTCGTATAAAATAGACAAACTTTATAACCAATTAAACTAACCAAGACATTTGTTCTCTAGATTTAAATTATTAAACTTAATATAATATTATTTTTGTTATATATAATTACTTAAAACTCTAACTACTACTACAATTTTTATTTGATTTCAAAAGATTGTTAAAATTATCATTATTAGACTTTAAAATTATTATAAAAGACATTAACAATTTTTATTTGATTTCATACAATATTTTTTTACATAAATTTCTAAAATATTATATTGTCATACATGTATACCAATATTAATAACTAATAACTATTAGTTCATGAAATGTATAAAGTTGTAAAATTAAATTTGATTTTTATACAAATTTTATTTAAGTATTCATATCTATATATTTTGAAATATATAAATGTGTGTGTGTGTATAGATATATATATTACGGGTCATCCAGTTTTTTTGAAGCGGTTCGACCAGTTGAACTAGTGACCCTTTTACGAGACCGGTTCGATGATCGGTCCGATTTTTAAAACATTGGATATATTAGAGTTTATGTGTAATACAATTAGTAGGTTTAATTATTAGATGTAGTATTTCTATTTAATTGTTAATGGGTATTGCGATGTGAATTAATGGGTATTGCGATGTGAATAGAAGGAACCAAGGAATATGAATTAAGAGTTCTTGAAACTACTCTTGGAAAGTTTATTCTCACTTGTTCAAAAGGTGAAATCAGAGTTTGTCCTTATTCAAATAGTGTTCCTTCAAAATATTTATATTTTAAAGTAAATCTTACTCCCTCCGTGTCAATGATAAAATCAGCAATACTACAAAAATTGTATAATATGTTAAGGTGATAAATTAGTTAGTGATAAATCCCATTATAATCACCAGAATTCTAAATTATAAATGGATTCAGATGATTCGGTGACAATTTAATTAGAGATAAACCCATTTTTAACATATGCAAACTGTAATGTAGTTAAAGTGTATAACATATGACTATATGAGATGGGTTATGTGTTCACACTCCGATGTAATAAAATCAAATTTCAATTTTATATTTTAATTTAATTATATATATAATATTGGAATTCTTCCTAATAGAATACATAATTATTTTTTAACAACATTATACTCTTTCGGACCCACCAAACATGACACATTTATACATTTTATGAACTAGTTATTAATATTGTTATACATATATGACAATAAAATATTTTAAAATTTTATCTGAAAGAATATTGTATGAAATCAATCAAATATTGTTAATGTCTTTTATAATAATTTTAAAGTTTAATAATAATAATTTTAACAATCTCTTCAATCAAATAAAAATAGTAGTTAGAATTTTAAGTAATCATATATAACAAAAATAATATTATATTAAGTTTAATAATTTAAATTTAAAGAACAAATGTGTTGTTAGTTCAATTGGTTATAAAGTTTGTCTATTTTATACGAGGTTAAAGGGTTAATACTTCTAATAAATTTCACAAATTTTTTTGAAATAAATTAATTAACCCAATTTCCGGTTCACTGATTCTTGCCGAACGGAACGGTTACTTGACCAGTTCGCGGTTAAATTGGTCGAACCGGCCGGTCCGGTTTTAAAACATTGTGTGAGGCTCTGATTGTCGAGAAGGCATTCCGTTAGCTCTCTAAAAAAAATACAAGAACCTGAAAAACTTCTGGGGACAACAAAAGTGAATTTCGTGGCGGTATTATAAAATATTTTTCATCTATATAAGAATATCAAAAATAATGAATTATAAGACATGTAGCGATTTGTTCGAGGCCGTAATCAAAACCGAGAAGAGATGAAAGGCACGGAGAATCGCTTCGATTTTATTGCCAACCTTCAATGCAAGTAATTCGTCATTGATAATCATATCGACGTTCTTGCTCTGCAAATTGGCTTCTTCTATCAAAACATTCTTAATTTAGATAAAATGAGAGATCATGAATGAAAGAAGCCAAGAAGGAGGAGATAACAAGCGTTGGAGCAAGTTGAAGTCAAGAAGAGCATATCGATGTTTAGAAACTAGGAGTGATATATAGGCCCAAGATATAAGGGCGACCTCGAAACCCTAAGCTTGTAATTGACCAAATTATCCCCTTGTGGTTTTCTATCCTATTCTTAAGGCCTGCACATTTTTTTATTTGAAGATGATTATTTTCTTAAATCATCAAACACCAAGCACCAGTGGTCTAGTGGTAGAATAGTACCCTGCCACGGTACAGACCCGGGTTCGATTCCCGGCTGGTGCAGTTCTTGTGCTGTGATGATTGTTTCAAATTGGATATTGGGTTATCCATGTTTCTGATTCTTCTGAAGAAACTAAAAATCTTATCTGAGCACTATTTTTATTTTCTTATTTTTTTTCAACAAGGTCCCAAAAGCAGACAGTTAGTTGTATTGGCAATGAATGTCATGTTGTGATTCCTTTGGAAGTATCTCCAACGAGTTAGCGAAGGTCCAGCAAAACAGCAGCAGTGCCTGCAACAGTTTGGAGTCCTGCGTAGACCTTTCTGTTAAAATGAAGCATAAATTTTCTCCCCCATTTTATTTCACGAATTTAATCTCATATAGTATTTAGCAACGTTCAGCTTCTTGTATTGCAGTTGAGAGTAAATTTTATCCAATCCATTTCTCAAGGTGTAATGCGTATAAAATTTAATAATATTCTCAAAGAAAGCAACAGTAAGAATACAAGTCATAAGATAATAAAGAGATCTTATAATTTGGCTTTTGTTTTTCAAATATCAAGAAACATAACGAATCTGTAAAGAAAACCAGGGGGACAACAGCTCTCAGCTAATTACACAGTTTCTATTGATTAAGTTATAACAACTAAGCTTTAGGAGCCAAGGTGGCTTCTTGCTCATTTATATGCTTCTGCCCTTCAAATTTGTCTATCGCCACCTGAAGTTCATCTGTACCACCAACTGCTCTCATCGTGTAGAAATACACCCCAAAGACAAATGACGTCAAGCCTCCAGCAACAATTGCATTCTTGGTCTTTGGTGCAAGGGTGCGAAATCCTGAAATCCCAGACATCCCAGTTTAATCTGTGCTCCCTGTAACAGGTTAAACAAACAAAGGATGAGCTCGTAGCTGTCAATGAAATAAACATATTCATGTCCAGTAAACTAAATAATCACCACCAAGTATTAGATATCAATATCTCTTAGAAGCTGCAAAATAGACTCGGACCTCTACAGCTTGCATACAGCCATGTTGTCGAGTCAAGTCTCGTCATGCTACTGATAACTTCATCCTCTTTCCATTCAAGGATGATGCAAATGAACCCTAAGAGACTAAGTCACGATGTTATTACAGTTCTATATCTCATAATCTTCCAATGAGACCCATTTATTGTAAAATCAAATGACACGAATCACCACATTTTGAGCCCCTAATACTGTTCGACTATTTGAGGCGGATTGACGAACTGAAAGGAATCAGTATATTAACACAAACGATAGGAGGAAAATAGTGTCTTATATACCACAAGGATTACTTACTGCGCCAGATAACTTTCACTAAATGTAAGGTTGCCCTAATTATTTAATAACAAATTCTCTCTACAAGCTAACTTGCAAATCGTTCATTCTGATAACAAGCTATCAAACATTTTCCGCATCCAGATAATTGCAAAAACATCAGCAGAAACAGTATTAGAAACTAAAAAATCAAAACAAGTAATCATGAAACATCATTCAGTTTCTCTAAAATTTCTCATCGCATTCAATTTGGCACACGAGATTAAGCATAAATTTAAAAGGAAATGAATCCGATACGAAGAGCGAAAGAAGGCACCTGAATTCAAACCCTACAAACTCGAGCTCTTCTGTCACGGTTTCCACTGAAATTGCAATATGATTATGATTATTGATTAGAGTAGCACGAAAAAAAGAAAATACTAGAAAACTGAGTTTTACTTAGCTGCTTTGGACCAGTATAGGTCGTTAATGGGCTCGGCCCATTATATATAATGAGATCTAACTATTCGGCCTTTTGACTTATTTTGCTTCTTTTATTCGTGTATCACAATAGCTATGGAAATCTACTCCCAAATAGGCTCAAAATTCTTCCCACATAAAATTTCTCCACAACTTTTCGTCCATAAATCAAACTTGACATTAAAAAAATAAAATAAAATAAACTTATGAATCTAGAAAAGAGAGAAGACAAAGTTAATTTGAAGCCATGAGATAAGGAAGGGGTAATTTTGGAATAACCTATTTAATGGTTTTACTGTTAGAAAACGGTATGGTATCTATCCAATTTGATGGGTTATCATTTTTTGGCAAAATAGTGAAAATAAGTACTTTTCACGAGTCAGTCCATTTATATAAAAATGCTACCAAACAACCTCTTAAGATTCAATAAATTTGGATTGATTCTACATTTAAATCGAAATTTCTCAATTTGAATCTGAACCAAACCGAATCGGTCTAAATACAAACTCACTGCCATTCCTAATAATCAGGTCTAATTTAATAGATTCCAAAAATATACTTAGTCAAAAGAGCTTCTGCTTTATGAGGAAGGTCAAGGTCGACACTTTTTCTTGTAGGTAATTAAAGATTTTTAGACCACTATTTAATAGAATATACCACACAAACGGTGTCACAATTTGATCGACTTACAATAATATGTTGAATTACTTTAACAAGTCTACGCATGCGATACACGTGCTATAATGGCTAATACAAAATGTTGCGATTCCATGAGGGTGAGCTAACCCCAAAAATCAATCCTCAGTTGGAATTGTAGGCTCCACCTAGCCATGTACAATACATATAAATCAAATTATTACTTTTAAGTTAAGACCGTGGCGAGTAAAAATAAAAATTGAGTCTATATAACATTGCATCAACGCAGAAGCAGCAGCGCAAACGTGCAGAGCAGTGCTGAGCTGAGCAAAAACACCAAGTAAACATGCACATGACATGACTAACAATATGTGGATCAGTCACGTGCACGTAATGTCTGTAACTACTTTAGTAATTTGATTAAGTTGAAAATTTTAAGTTTTTGTAGCATATCCAGCCTCTGCCTGCGTTCAATTATTTTGTACGTAAATGAGGTTCAAATTTCATTCCATACACAATGCATACAAATTAAATTACTTGAAGTTTCTATATAAGATGCAGAGCAGAGCGTAATTAATTAGCAAAAACTCCTCTCTTCACCATCTTCTCCACTCCGTCTCTCTCTCTCTGAACATCACAACAAGAGAAGACAATCAAATCAGGATGCCGCTGAAGCTGAACGTAGTCGCCTTTTCATTCCCAAAATCCTCCCCCTTTGCTCTTCCCTACTTTTGCATGACTCCCTCGATTCTCTCTGCTTCTAAGTACGCTCCTTATTCTTTTAGCCATCATGATGTTGAGTTTTTCTATTCGTGTTAATATTTTCTCTTCTGTGTCTTTTTATAGCAATAATATCTGTATGCATGCACTAATCTTCTGCAGAGCTGTCAAATCTATCAAGAAGCCTTTTAGTCCACCGCATGAGGTGCACGCACAAGTAACAACACACTCCATGTCTCCCGAAAAAATCGAAATATTTACCTCTTTGAATGATTGGGCTAAAGAAAATGTTCTAGTCCACCTTAAGCCTGTGGAGAAATGCTGGCAGCCTCAGGATTTCCTGCCAGATCCATGTAGTGATGAATTCCATGATGAGGTGAAGGAAATGAGGGAAAGAACAAAAGAGATTCCAGACGATTATCTTGTAGTGTTGGTTGGCGACATGATCACAGAGGAAGCTCTTCCTACGTACCACTCAATGCTTGATAGATATGAGGGCGTGCAAGATGAAACGGGGGCTAGCCAAACTTCGTGGGCAATCTGGACTAGGGCATGGTCTGCTGAGGAAAATAGACACGGTGACCTTCTAAATAAGTACCTTTACCTCTCAGGACGAGTTGATATGAAACAAATCGAGAAGACTATCCAGTATCTTATTGGATTCGGAATGGTAAGTTAATATTCAATTCACTGATTATGCATGGGAATATAATGTACAAGTTATGTTTCCACTTAAACATAGCAATTAGATTCGTTTCTAATACCTATTCATCAGGATATAGGAACGGAAAACAATCCATACCTTGGATTCATCTACACATCGTTCCAAGAAAGGGCTACTTTCATCTCCCATGGAAACACGGCAAGGCTAGCGAGGAAGCATGGGGACTTGAAACTGGCTCAAATATGTGGTTCTATTGCAGCAGACGAGAAGCGTCATGAAGCTGCATACACCAAGATATCGGAGAAGCTATTTGAGATCGACCCGGATACAACAGTGGTAGGTTTTGCTGATATGATGAGGAAGAAAATCACTATGCCAGCATACTTGATGTATGATGGGCGTGATGATAACCTCTTCGAGAACTTCTCTGCGGTTGCTCAGCGCCTGGGGGTTTACACTGCCAAAGACTATGGTGACATTGTACAGCACTTAGTGAGTAGGTGGGGAGTGGCTGATTTAAAAGGCCTTTCTGATGAAGGGAAGCAAGCTCAGGAATATGTGTGTGGGTTGCCTATGAGAATCAGAAGGTTAGAGGAGAGGGCTCAAATGAGGGCCAAACAAGCACCCAGAATCCCATTTAGTTGGATACACGACAGAGAGGTGAAACTCTGAGTTTGGCGTCGCTCTCTAGTTTATAATCATGTATATGTTTGGCCTCAGATGTGACTATATTATGAAGTGAAAATAAAGGCTAGCATCTCTTTACTATAAATAAACATTAAATTTTTAAATCATTTTTTATTTGACGACTAAAATTTATTAATTAGGATAGTTTGGAATTATTAAATAAAAAATAATAATAATAATGATAATAAAAGGTAAATTATAACAATATGTACATTGATATGGTATAACCACATCAACAATGTCCCTATAAATGGTTGAGTGATCCTAAAAGTTGTAAATCCTTTATTAGATTATTTATTAGGACAAGATTTCTACATATATTTTTATTTAATGTATAAAAACTCGACAATGATTTAATACAAGCTGTTAGAGAGGTGACTTTGTTCTATAGCATTAAGGTTTCATTTCAAATAGAATTATCATTTTGGATTCAATTTGTAATTACCACATTATATTAAAAGTTTCGTCATAAGGATGAAAGATTAGCAAGAAACACAAAATATTTTTACGAAATTTATCACTATAAACAAAATGGATATTGATTAGTGTATCCTCTCCCTGAGCTAGCCAGGGTCAAGCTTTGACTTATCAAATCAAATGCTTGAAATCGATAATTGGAACAAATTTGGACACGATTCGAATTGGAAAAAAAGGGATAAAAATCATCGACGCTACAAAAATTGTGTAATGAGAACAAGGTGGTTAAATAATTAGCGATAAATCCGATTATAACCATCATAATTCTAAATTATAAATAGATTAGGGCGAGTCAGATGACAATTTAATTAGAGATCTACAAATCCAAATAGAAGTCTTAAAAATCCCAATGCCGTAATATTATAAAAGATATGACTGATAATTAATGATAGCAAAATAATGAATAATTAGAAATGTAGCGATTTGTTCGAGGCCGTAGTCAAAACCGAGAAGAGATGAAAGGCACGGAGAATCGCTTCGATATTATTGCCAACCTTCAATGCAAGTAATTCGTCATTGATAATTAAATCGACGTTCTTGCTCTGCAAATTGGCTTCTTCTATCAAAACATTCTTAATTTAAAGAAAACATAAGAAGAGTCCAAGAGGTAAATCTTAACAAATTAAATGAGAAACATAAAGAGAGATCATGAATGAAAGAAACAAAGAATGAACGACTCAATTCGATAACAGTAGATGAGGAGAATACAGGCACTGGAGCATGTCCAAGTCTAGTAGAGCATATCGATATTTAGACCTAAAGCAGTGATATATATAGGCCCAGTACATTAGGGCCATCGACCCCGAAACCCTAAGTTTGTAATTGACTAAATTAACCCTTGTGGTTTTCTATCATGTTCTTAAGACTTGGACGTTCTTTTTTGGAAGATGATTATTTCTGTTTTTTTATCGAATAAAATCAATACCATTACATCAGCTTGCTCGAGCTCGGCTCGTTTAAAATATGGTATGTTCGAGCTCGGCTCGAGCTCGAGTCGAGCTTTAATATTTTTGTTCGAGCTCGGCTCGAGACCTAAATATGGAGCTCGAGTTCGGTTCGTTAAATATTCGAATAAGTGTGATATTCGAGCTCGAGCTCTCTTAAGCTTGTTTAAAGATCGAGCTCGTATAAACTCGTTAACATGCTTAATTCCAAGAGCTCGAACTCGTGTAAAGCTCGGGTCGAGTTCGTGTAAAGCTCGAATTCATCATACTTTGGGCAGAAAACCTGATTAATTTAGCTATGCACTATGTTCGCGAACATGTTCGTATAATAAGCTCGCGAACTATCGAACACGAACATGTTCGCGAGCCCAACGAGCCGAACATTACCAAGCTCGAGCTCGGCTCGATAAAATTTTCGAGCTCAAAATCAGGTTCGAGTTTGGCTCGTTTATAAACGAATCGAGTTCCGGAGCTGATCCTCGAATAGCTCGCGAGTAGCTCTGTTCGTTTACAGCCCTACTTAAGAATGCATGTGGGACCAAATATACTAGAGAAAAGAATGCATACTTTACAAATTTTTATATATAAATGCATACTTTAAACAACTAGCACCAGTGGTCTAGTGGTAGAATAGTACCCTGCCACGGTACAGACCCGGGTTCGATTCCCGGCTGGTGCAGTTCTTGTGCTGTGATGATTGTTTCAAATTGGATATTGGGTTATTCATGTTTCTGATTCTTCCGAAGAAACTAAAAATCTTATCTGAGCACTCTTTTTATTTTCTTATTTTTTTCCAACAAGGTCCCAAAAGCAGACAGTTGTATTGGCAATGAATGTCATGTTGTGATTCCTTTGGAAGTATCTCCAACGAGTTAGCGAAGGTCCAGCAAAACAGCAGCAGTGCCTGCAACAGTTTGGAGTCCTGCGTAGACCTTTCTGTTAAAATGAAGCATAAATTTTCTCACTTTTTATTTCTTGAATTTAATCTCATTTAGTGTTTAGCAACGTTCAGCTTCTTGTATTGTAGTTGAGAGTAAATTTTATGCAATCCATTTGTCAAGGTGGTTATATCTGCATGTGGAATGCGTATAACATTTATTGATATTCTCAAAAAAAGCAACAGTAAGAATACAAGTCATAAGATTATAAAGAGTGAAGAGAGCAGTTGGATTTATTTTCATATTATAAGGAGTTAATTGGTACGGTAATAAGGAGGGAATGGAATGACAAAATATGTTTGATTCTTATACTTGATATGTGCAAGGAATACAGATGGAATGGAATCGTAAAAAAAAAATTCATATTTTTATTACAACAATATTTATATTTTATTTTTTACGGATTTAATTTTAAATATAAAAACTATTTTTTTTAAAAAAAATCCACTTTATGCGCACAGGCATAAGACGTACGTAAGCATATATAACACAATTCCACACTCACATACAATATATACAGATATGCACACTACGACACTTATGTCAAATACGCACATATCAGTCGTTCACTCATCATCATCGTCCTTCATTGGACCACTAACACACACAATATTATTTTTCCAATATTTTTTGTATGTTTTTTATGAGTGTATAATAGAGTAATGCGTGTTCACGTATAATAGTAGGACTATAGGAGAATTTACGTAATTTATGCATTTACTTTTATGTTGCAAAAACTCGATTAAAAATAAATATAAATAAGAAAAAATGAAGAAATAACTCTGGTCTTTTACAGTCCCACCCATTTGTTTGTTTAAAATGTAAAATCAAGGGTCAACCCTTGTAGGCTTGCAGCACATAACTCGTAAGGACATATTTCGACCGGAAAGAAGTAAACCGAACATATTTTATATCACAAAGAAGATCCATGAGTTTAAATCTTTCCGCATTTGCCATTGTTTCAATACATGGGCTTGAACAGTACGAAAAAGTCGAGCCTGCGATCCTATTATCATACGTCGTATTGGAACCCTCTTTTCATGGTATGCCCAGACTGGACGAGAAAAATGGCAGTGCAAAAGCTAAGCTACATACCAATCATGGCTTATTTGAGGTTAAATAGATTATTGCTAACGAATCAAATTTATGCTTCTGGTTGCATCTTCTCACATTCTTCTCTTATTGACTGGAAAAGAACTGTTGATAAGTATCTCTCGCCGAAGCTAGGAAACACGACCTACAACAACACGAGACTTCAAATAAGGATATAATGAAGAAATAACATTTGTAATAAATCAAAATACTAATCGGTCCCTATTATTTCCTGCAGTCAAATAATAAGCCTACACACCAACACCAGAACCATGCAAACCAAGGCTATAACACGCTATGACGTAGCATATGATAAAAAAAAAAAAAAGTGAATATGTTCTACCAAGGGGTGAACTATGTCCGACTGTTGAGGCTATATTACAAGGGAATAGAGATTTTAATTTGCACCAAACTGTGTGTGTATTACCGCTATAAGCTTCCCCGCATTCTCAGGCCTCTTTCCAACCCTTATAGCAGCTGCAGCTGCAGCTCCAGAAGAAATACCAACCTGACAAGAAAATTGCAGCAGAAACATAGACTTAGCAATTCTTAAAAGCTTGCCAGTAGAAAAGTAAGACGGTGTTTGCCAGTAGAAAGTAATGACTACAATACAATAGATTGAAAGTCGACATTAGTTAAACATTTGATCAAATACTTTCCAGACTTGACAAATGTCATAAATAAGCTTTTCAAACAATATAAATATCATGTATGAGCTAACCCTGCCCTGAAATGCTTTTAGGAACTTGCTCAATAACTTCAGAAGACAGTGTGATTCAAAAGTCACGAGTATACTAATACCCCACATATTAAGAAGCCTTAGAAGAAATTTCAAACAATTTCCAGCCAAAGATACTGTCCAAAAGTAAAACTTACTCGAGGAGCTTTGGAAGAAAATAGTGTTATTTAATATTTCACATGCATGTCAGGAAAATGATCCTTGAAAACTAACACATACTATTATTATTCATAGTGCTTTCATTGCAATAATATACTGCCTCTATCCCACTAAAAGTGGCCACAATGAAATGGTCACAGAGATTAAGAGCATAAAGTTTTGTGCTTTCAAGAAGTGATTGAGTAGCATTTAAAGGCAAAAAAGTTTTCCTCTTCAGGAAGTAGCCACTTTTAATGGGACAATCCAATAAGAAAATGCGACCACTTTTAGCGGGACAGAGGGTGTAGATATTAACCTGCAATTAGCATTATAACCACACATCACGTGTGTCTATCAAAAATGGTTGTGGTGAGAATCTGATGTTTGTTGTGAGCATATCTACTGGACAATCCTTTCAGTGCTACTAGAAGTTATCATGTAACTTATAAAACTGACATACCATGTAATGATTAAAAATGTTTTACATAGCAGATGGGCGGAGCTATTAGTTCAGCATGATTCAAGCACATATCTTTTCTTTTTTTGGTCTAAGAAGATGATGAACTAACCAGAAGACCCTCTTGGAGAGCTAATTGCTTTGCAGTTTCTACAGCTTCATCACTTGATATCTGACAAGGAAACAAAGATGCGTAGAAGGGCACAAAAAGTACAAAAGTCAAATATGTATACGTAATAAAGAACTTACAAATGATATTTTGAACAATGAAAAAGCCAGGTAATGAACATTCAGAAAATAAATGTGCAAGGAAAATCTGGTGATATGAAGTTTGAGAAACAGGATTAAACATGGCATAGTTAGGACTGTAGCTTGGGCATACAGATTTTCCTTTGAACTACTAAGAATAATGCTAGTTAGTGGAAAAGTGAACACAATCAACTGCAAATAAAACATAGAATAAAGTCAAGAGTCTGATAAACTAAATATTACTAGTGTTGCTATTTTGTTTATATCAAGTGAATGTGTTGAGCAAACAAGTTATGAACAAAAATTTCCCGTGTTGAAAAGAATGACGTAATCAAGCTTATGAACAGAAGTCGCACATGTTAAAAAAAATAATGCTACCACCGAAATCAATAGATGGCTCATGAGTTACAAGGACAGCAAATCAAGGATACCCTTTTTGGTTTCTTGTGAATGGTATGTTACAAGCAAAATGATGTTTCAAATAAATATTATTGATGCTATAAGTCAAGGCCAATCAATATGTAATTGCTAGAATAGTATGACAATCAGAACAATATAATACCTCTATAACTTCATCCATCACATCTTGATCTAAATTCTTCGGGATAAAACCTGCTCCAATCCCTTGAATTTTGTGAGGACCTGCAGTTTCAAATTGCAAATACCAAAACCGAATGCAAATTTAACTAGGAAATGTAGCTCAGATAAAGACATAATAGGCTGCCATCTTACCGGGTTTTCCACCAGACAATATGTTGCTTTCAGTGGGCTCCACGCCAATGACCTGAAGTAAAGAAGGGATTTACATGAAATAACAAAGAAAGGTTAATTCAAGAAAAAATTCGATAGGCGGCAATAATTGTCCATATTAGACTGGTAGATAGGCCATTTTAAAGGAGCTATTGTGCATAGTTAGAATTTATCAGTTTATCGAAGAAAATGCATTACTTTAAAATTAGGGTTGTTTTTCTTGAGATAACGGCCAACTCCTGTAATGGTTCCACCAGTGCCAATTCCAGCAACAAGTATATCCACCTTGCCTTGGGTATCTTCCCATATCTCAGGGCCAGTGGTTTCAAAGTGAACCTGCAGGTATAATTAAATTTAGACTTTAGAATCCTCATATATGACTTAGGTGCAATTCCTATTCCCTCTACTACCAATAAAAGTGCAGCACATAAACGACTTTCTACATGCAAAATGAGGATCACATGGTGCAAGAATAATGAAGGATCAATCAAGTTAGATACTAAATTGTGCTATTAGTGTATATACCAAGTGATTTGTGACTATGAATGGTAAGGTCAAAGAGCTCCAGCACAATATATAGGATGCTCTTGAATTCAACCAATTTTTAAAGGTCCATAAGCTAAGAAATTGCATTAATTTATTTAAATGAAAATGGACATCAGAATAATATTTAAGTTAAATATAGTCTGTACATCAGTATGAACCTTGGGGTTTGCAGGATTATCGAATTGTTGAAGCATGTATGCATTTGGGGTGCTATTTACTATTGCTTCAGCCTTTTGAACAGCTCCTTTCATTCCTTTAGCTGCTTCAGTTAAAACTAGTTCAGCTCCAAATGCTTTCAAGAGAACCCTTCTCTCAAGACTCATGGATGCCGGCATTGTTAAGATGAGCTTGTAGCCTTTGGAAGCAGCAATAAATGCAAGGCCTATTCCCGTATTTCCACTGGTAGGTTCGACCAACACACTCTATAAATAGAAAAAAATCATGTATAAGAGCAGAGTACATTAAAGACAAGAGAATATCAACATGTGGATAAGTACTACTGCGCAACAAGTGCATCAACTGTATTTTGTGGAAGAAATCAAACTAGGACTAGAATGTAACAGTCAAACTAAGAGAGATAAAAACACATAAGGCTATTGGAAACTTTTATCCAAAAATATATGATTCTTTAGCTCACCTTTCCTGGAGTAATAAGACCTTTCTGCTCAGCATCAGATATCATACTTAATCCTATCCTGAAAGAACGGGAATGACAAGTATAAGCCAAATATGGAACACCTCAATATTAAATTCTGACAAAATTTGCTGACTGAAAAATTGGAAGAGTAAACGAGTCAAGAATGCGAAAAAGGATATATTATGCTCAATGATCTTTTAATGCCAGAAATGCAAAATATTGTTAAGTGATGAGTAGAACAGCTCTGACCTATCCTTGACGCTGCAACATGGCTCCATTATTTCAAGCTTTGCAGCTATATTTGCTACACAACCTTTGACAACATTGTTCAAGTAGACCATTGGTGTATTCCCAATGAGCTGTGGAAAGGTAACTAATATTGAGAAAATAAAACACAGAATATAACTCAAATTGCATCTATAATGAATCACACGGCCCAAACGTAACAAACAACAAAATATAAGATGTATATATTGTATGCAAATTATTTAACTCCTCTCGATAAGATGTATATATTGTATGCAAATCAAAGAATAGCCACCTATTGTCCCACTCCCACAGCCAGGAAATGCAAAGGGCTTATTATCAATAAGCTTGCACACGACAAAACCCTCTGTACATACCCTTTCGTTTTTCTCCATGATTATTACAGAATTTCACTTTTAGCAAAATGAATATTAAGAACTCTAGAATGATGAAGGTTCTTGACAACATAATATTTCCAGGCCGTTTATAACAACCCTGTCATAAATAATCAAGACGAGGAACGGGAAAGGAAGACAGATCTTCTCCTACGGAGGCAATTAAATTCTCTAAATGCATCTTTTTAAAGTACACTCCCCTATAAAGCACACACAGTTTCCAAATTAAAAGAGACTATGAGTTTCAAGCTCATTGATAGGATATGGCCCATCAATAAGGCCCAATACCCAGAAGCAGCTCAGCGGCCCAAACACCCCTAAGCAGCTCGATACCCAGAAGCAGCTCAGCGGCCGCCGGCCCAATAGCACGGCCCACTTACTATAAATAGCCATAAACCGCCTAGGTTATCTATAAATAGTCAGGTTAAAGCTAGATTAGAAAGAAGAAAGGACATTCACTTTCTGTAAATCTACATTTTCAGCTCTCAAGTTATAAAACAAAAGAGATCTCCCCGTGGACGTAGATCTATTAAAAGATCGAACCACGTAAACCTCGTCTCGTTTACTTTCTAATCATCGTGCAAATCTCACTTCGAAAATCGGCGATCGATCACTGGCGCCGTCTGTGGGAAACGATATAAATTTTGTGAGTTCGATCCAGATTTCTGAAGTAAAAATACGATGGTCGGAGAAGTGCCGAAGTGCCAAACTCCTGACGAAGTCACCTCGTCACCTGGGCACAGCAGCCCAGAGGTCACCTCGTCACCTCGGCAGGTCACCTCGTCACGTCGGCAGGTCACCTCGTCACCTCGGCAGGTCACCTCGTCACCTCGGCTACAGCCAGAGAGTCACTTCTACCTCGGCTACAGCCTGAGAGTCACTTCTACCTCGGCTACAGCCAGAGAGTCACTTCTACCTCGGCTACAGCCAGAGAGTCACTTCTACCTCGGCTACAGCCAGAGAGTCACTTCTACCTCGGCTACAGCCAGAGTCACTTCTACCTCGGCTACAGCCAGAGAGTCACTTCTACCTCGGCTACAGCCAGAGAGTCACTTCTACCTCGGCTACAGCCAGAGAGTCACTTCTACCTCGGCTTCAGCCAGAATCACTTCGACCTCGGCAACAGCAAGATCTTCACCTCATCCAGATCTTCACTTCCTCAAACACACCCACCTCGTCAAGCTCTCCACTTCGGTGCCGATCTTCTTTTGAGGGAGGATGTGATAGGATATGGCCCATCAATAAGGCCCAATACCCAGAAGCAGCTCAGCGGCCCAAACACCCCTAAGCAGCTCGATACCCAGAAGCAGCTCAGCGGCCGCCGGCCCAATAGCACGGCCCACTTACTATAAATAGCCATAAACCGCCTAGGTTATCTATAAATAGTCAGGTTAAAGCTAGATTAGAAAGAAGAAAGGACATTCACTTTCTGTAAATCTACATTTTCAGCTCTCAAGTTATAAAACAAAAGAGATCTCCCCGTGGACGTAGATCTATTAAAAGATCGAACCACGTAAACCTCGTCTCGTTTACTTTCTAATCATCGTGCAAATCTCACTTCGAAAATCGGCGATCGATCACTCATGATAAATTTAATATCCATACAAGAAAATCACTCAATCCAACAATACAACCAAAGTATCTCAACAATATTCCGGTTGATATAGAACTACAGCGCGACCTGAGTAACATCTTCAGCGATGTTGAGTCCTTCGATCTCCGTCTCCGTATCTGCCTCCAAAAAAACTGCCTTACACGTGATTCCACTAGCATGACCGCTAATTTTCCTGCTCAAAACGCCCCCGCTGGAAATCCTGATGCTGTTGTCGAGCTTCCATGAGGCGATACGGAAGCGTTCGGCGACGAGTAAGGCCGGAGAACGGCTGTCAGGCTTGTTAGCCGCGCACAGAGAAGTCAGTGGCTTGTTCACGAGCGACGCCATTTCACCACCTCCTCTCACGCTCACTGTGTATGTTTTGTGTTTTTGAGTGTCTGTCTAGATACAGAGACGATTAGATGGTTGAAGCCATTTTGTTATCCTTTTATCCCTCGCGCCTATACGACGTCGTTTGCTATATTAACCTCTCTGTGAAATCAACTGATCATGGCTCATGTCGCTCTAGTTGAATTTCTGTTGCAGATGCTGATACAATCTTATATTTTAAATTGTTGAATTAAAAAAGTTACATTTTGTAGGAGTATTATTTTATGATGTCTCAATATTAGTAGTACTTGTTTTCTAAACCGCATAAAATAATATTTTTAAATTAAAATCCTGTCATTTATTTATCTCTTACTCCTTTTTATTATTTTGCATGTCTAAAATAAATAATTTAAAAATATAAGATACATAGAACACATATTAATAATATTTCAAATTAAGATTAAACATTGTTTCCGTTACGTGTCTAAACAATAATAAATACAGTTGAAATATCCCTTAAAATTGCAATAGCACTCCACGCTTATTCACTGATAATCAAATGCCCATATATCCGTTGTTTTGTATAATTAATAGATAAAAAAATTATTGAATTTAACTTTAACTTAAGCTTGTGTGTTATAGACTCTATAATTACTATTTTTATCCCTAATTACAAAAATTCTGAACTTCTTGATCGATTACAGAACTCATTGTAATAAAAAAAATATGTGTGCCGTACGACACACAATCACGACATTAATTATTAAGTTGAAAGGTGTCTCCATTAATATATCGTCATTCTACATGGCTACCTGAATATAATGAAGCTTTAAGGATAGATTGCGATAGTATTAACATTTGAATGTTCATCAAACAAAATAAATGGAATGATGATGACCAAAATATTTGCCATTTTATACATAGTTTTCTTGATAACAAATATGCAAATAGACAAATTCTCCATCGTTTCAGTACTAGTGCAAAATTGGGCCCAGGAATTGTCACTTGTCAATAAGAAAATCTCAAAGTGAAAGATTGGGATAGGACCATTCCACAATAAAAGGAGCAAATTTAATGTGCAGATTGCAGTAGTGTGATATGATATCTCACTCAACAACCGACACAGTCACACTTTCAGATACATAGCTTCCATTTTATTATAGTGGAGATATAAATATATTATCATTTTACGAGTAAGGGATTGGTTTGGTTTGGTCCTTACTCCTTACGTCTATCATTAGGAGTAGCGTTTAAATATTATAGAGTTTATTGTAATTAATTGAGTTGTATGGATAATGTTGAGATATTTTATTATTAAATATGAATAGAAAATTGATAACAATTTTGTGAGTGAATCAAAATTAAAATGAATAACAAATTCATTGACGGAGTTAAAAGTTAAAAATAATAAGAGACATATTTTGAAGAAGAACTGTAAGTGAAGATAAAAATAGACATATTTTGAAGAAGAACTGTAAGTGAAGATACTAATAGATCAATGTTGAAACTAGTTTTTCTAGTAACAAATTAGTTTCAAATTTGGTCAGTATATATACGAACTATTCATATCACCCGATGAAAAAGTCTTTACAGCAATAAAGCATACTCTCTCCGTCCACTAAACATGACATTTTTTTATTGGGACGTCTTACTAAGCTTGACGCATTATATAAATAGTAAAAACTATATATTCAAAAAGGTGTGTACCCTACCACCTTTATCACTCATACATACTATTTTATACACTATCCTTAATTAACATGTCGGAAAAAAAATGTCATGCTTAGTGAGACCGAGGAAGTATCGTTGATGAAAAGTAAGGCTTTATGAAAAAAAGAAAAAAAAGGGAGTGTCAGTCGTCGCCTTTATATGACCAGATGTGCAACTATGACGCAAAATGCAAGACTATCAAATGATATTTTCCAAATTAGTTGAGCTTGGTTCAATTTTAGGACTGCATTTAGAAAAAAGAGCGAACATTCTGAATTTATATTCACTCAAATAAGGCATCATTCCATCGTTTCCAAAGAAATGTTTTTTTTTTTTTTTGGTGCGTAAATTAAAAAAAAATGTTTAAATTTTAAAGTGTGTAATAATCTAGAGAAAAAAAAATAATAAGGGTGTAATTAGTGTTAGTAATTGCACATTTATTATCATATAACACTTCTTATTATTTAGATTTTGAGAATTAATGTATGTATTAAACTGCTATACAATTTGAATAATTTGGTGTGTACACTTCAAAGAATCAGGTCACATATTATTAGAATCGTAATAATGTAAAAGTTTTTTCATCGAGTATATTTCCAATTTTGTTGAATATAATAAAGATAATTACGCTCAATTTATAGAATATTTATATTAATTTAGTTTGAAACAATAAGCTATAAACGACATCCAAACAAATCCCTCACTTCAATAATCAATCACTCAGTTTTAATGTAAATTTCGCAGATGCATAGTAAAATAAACACACATAAATCTGATTTATTTTTTTTCACTATACACGACATGATTTTCACAATAATCGATTACGTCACGTGCAAATTGAGGAGTTAACAGAGAGCAGCTAAATTTGAAATCAAATATCCCAGTAAAATAAATTGAAATTAATTTATATTAATTAAAAGATTAAAATAGTTGTATTAATTGAGAAGCGTGTGAATATTAACTAATGATAGAAAATACAGTATAGTTTGAAAATGCATCTTTAATAGAGGCGCGAGCTACTCGAACCAATTCACGAACGACTTAATTAATATATACTTATATATTTGCATGTTAATATTAATATTGATAATGCTCAACACTTAAAACTCGTGCATCATTCGCATATAATTTTCCAAATATAATTCTCCATCATGTTTAATTGTGTATGCAGTACGCAGCTACTATTTATATGTACGTGAAGAGGGAGTTTGACTAAGTTTATAATGTTTAAAATCTTATAAATTTATTGAATTTTTTGAAAGTGTCCGATAAATTAAATTTTTTAAGAGTTTATAGTTGTAAAAAAAGCTATTAGAGCTTGTAAGTTATTTAGAAAAATAAGTAGCTATACCATAACGTATTTTTTTATGAACCTATAAGTTGTAACAAAATTATATAAATAACCCTACAACATTTATTATTATCTTATTTACCACAACAAAATCACACACCAAGAGTTTAAAATATCAAACTCTCTATCATCTTATAAGCTTTTTAAAAGAATTTATAAGCTAATTTATCCAAACACTTTGACTATTTATAAATTTATAAGGTAGGACATCTTATAAACTCTTTAAAACAAGATTAGCCAAACATAATTAGCCAAACATCCTCATTCACGAAGCCATCTTAAGAAGAAATTGTGAAACTATTACCTCGTCTCAAAAAGTGTACTTGCCATCAATTATGTTAGAATTTATAAATTTATAAAATTATTAAGAATTTACCTATTAAAAAAAAACAAAAAAACAACAATTTTGCTCCTCTTGCTTTGTAGGATTAGATATGCCCCCATTAAACATGTCACATTGAAGAGTACCCTTTGCACTTGATAAATTGTATTATTGATTTTAAGTACTTTCTTTCTGAGGTAAATATTTGTGTTGATTTTTATTATATTTAGTTTCGAGAATTGACACTGAATTTAGTAAATTTACCGAGCAACCGAATCAATTTTATTTTTGCCGATATTCAATTCAAAGCTTTTAAACATTTCTGTAATAATCGAAGCATTAAATGTTAATGTGACGAAAAATAAAACAATTAAACGCGATGAAGTTATCAGAAAATAAAACATTAAATGTGATGAAAAATAAAGCGTGGATTAGCTAGCATCGTCTCACTCCTAATATAGCTACCGTCCGAGACGATTCTAATTATCCATATTCATTTATTTTTAGATAAAATAGGAAAACAATAAATATATAGAAATTTATATGGTCAAAAACTGAAGAGGAAAATGGAAATATAATTAAAAACACAGAAACCACCATTACTATTAGCTTCGCTCTGAGATCTGGAAGAGTTCTTTATCTCTGATTAATCGCCACCAAGATTCATTATGTGTTCTCACATTTCCTCACTATTTCCTACTTTCCCCCCAAATACTGCTCGAAAGCTGTAGATCCTCAATCCTTCTTTAGCTGCGACAGTTTAACTTCCTCGAGAACGACTAGCAAGTATTTTATACAGTTTCTAGAGGAATTTTAGCGCCATCACTGCCCCCC